>JAOBRG010376566.1:26049-41960 GCA_027574985.1 Umimayanthus nakama
GTTCTTGTCCGCTGGCAAGAACGGACAAACAGAAAGCAATTTCGACAGACACGATAACCAACCAGGCAACCATAACATTCATGTCAATGGATTCACGAGGACAGACATGGTCACACTTGGCCACAGACGGTCACACACAGCCACAGAAGATCACTCACCTCATCTCCACTTCCCTCCCTGTCACTCTCCACTTCCTGGCTGTGACTGGGTGTGTCAAGCTCCCCTCCCTTCTTTACTTGCTCGCACACGTGGAGGAACAGAGACTGCGGCAGGAAAAAAAGGCCCGAAAATCAGCCGTTAGCCAAGCACTAAAACTTGACGACTAGGTATGCTTAGCACCCCACCTCCCCTCCCATCCCCTGTTTTCACTTTCTCCGATACGTGGAGGAGCAAAGACTGTAGCTAAAAAAAGACCCCGAAAATCAACTGATAGCCGAACACTCCAGTGACAAGGTATGAACCAAGGTGAGCAAGTGTCTTATTAAAGTTGGATGAAAGTCCGGCTTGGTGTAGTCCAGAAGGGGACTGTTGTGACTGGCGTTTCGAAAACCAGTGCGAGCTAGAGTATTTTTCAGAGTTCACAATAACAATTTATTTTGTTGTGGTTGCTATGAAAACCAATTAAGCACCACGTTGTTTCGATTAATTGAAAGTGCAATAAAAGTTCTTTATATATACCAAATATCAAGTCAATCGGATTAAAGGTGTCAAAAGTGGAGTGGGGGGGGGGGGAGTCCGATTGACCACCACCCCTCCTTCTGCCTTCGTGTACCTTTTTTTCACCTTATACCTTCTAGTATTTCTTGTAAACTTCATTTACATATTTCTATAACAACTAAACTCTTGACTTGATGACGTTCAGCAACGTGGAAATGTCCTGCTTTTTATAATGTTGATTATATGTAGTATGTAGTCTCGCACACACTAATACAAAAAACCCGACGATTACCTGCAGCTTGATGGAGTCCTCATAAATCTTGAACAAAACAGACAAATAAAAGGTTAGCATCAATTTTTCAAATGTATAATTTATACACTGCTGCAGTCACGGTAGTTATTAAACGAAACGGTAAAACAGAACACAAAGTGACACAAATTAAAATGTGTTGCTAATACATCATGAACGATTACACCTCCCGGTATAAATGTCATAAATGTTTAAATGTCAAAAAAGCGCCCCTTTGCCAAAAAAACCCATACCCCTTTGATACCGTTTGATCCGCACACCTTGCAGTAGTACCCCGATCAGCTCCACTCCGATCCCTTCTACTATAGTACTCTTTGCACTGCACTTTTCCTCTGTAGTATCCCTTGTCAAACACTCTAGTACCCGGTTATGTCCATTCCACCTTCTCGCGTTTTTTTATTTTATCGGTTGCATGGATTTTATAGGTTGACATTTAAAAATTGAGTAAAGAGAAGTTAAGCACAAAACTTCGGCTGTTCAAAGGACATTCTGCGACAGCAACATCATGCATTGCTGGGCAACGTCAAGAATCTGTTAAGCTGGCACGTATTTTCTCCACTAAATGAGTCTCGTCGTCACCCTTCACTCGTTTTCCCCCTTTCTATCTTTGGGATACCTTCCTTTTGGAAAATCATCACGGTTTCGCATTATGGACTAAAAACACAGTTTGATTATTCTGTCAACTCGAGAAAAGGACAAAGTACACGAAATACATTTCAAGTGTTCCAAAAGGAGGATGGATTTCTTCTCACACTAGTTTAACTGACATGACACTTTGAGGTGTCATTGGCTTTGCCCTTTTCTGTTATCTCATATCACAACTTCTTGGGATTCCAGCTATTCCTACTTCAGAATCGATTGAAAAAAGATGCTCTTATTTTCTGTGTACAAAAGCTGAATTAACTGTCATTTTTGGATGTGCACACAACATCATGTAAAGTGTTTAAAGTTGGAAATGTCTGTCAAGACTTCTCCAAAGATCTTTCAAGTACTTTATCTTCTTCAAGCATAGAAATAAAGATAAAACTTACGATAGAGCCCTCCATGTTGTAGGTCTGGGCATTCCTGCACAGAAGAATGAAATCTTCCTCCAAGTCATGCAGACTACGGTATCGATGAGAATTGATACGTTCCTGAAGGAGAAAGTGGGTTTTGTTAGAGGGTTAATGTCTTCCAAGGCAAGAGAAATGCAGCTCCTTTTCCTGGAAACTCAAGTTCATTTTTAGCGATCTTTCACATAAACCTTGTTTATTGAAAGCTATATACAGGCTTAAATTACAATTTTCTGTTGTACTGACTTTTTTATTCACTATTTTATGAAGATCCTGAGTTACCATGTAGGAATACCTCATTAAACCAAATAGTATTACCATTAATATTGTTATCATTGTCATTATTGTCCTTACTAATGTTACATCCATTCTCCAAGTTCCAAGAAATCAAGAACTGCGACTCTAATATTCCTTAGGGTTCGTACTTAAACTCCACGAGTCTTGCACAACTCTATAACTTATTTTTCTAAGCCTATGACCCATAACTCTGAAAATGTCCCACAAACTGATGGATTATAAAACTGTATGCCAAGATTTGACGATGCAAATTTACCTTAAAAAAAAATCATTCCACGTACAATTTGATTTTCGAGGTTTTTCATGCCTGGATATTGAAATGCTGAAGTTCGATGACTTCCAGATTTTTCACGACTCGTAAGAGCCTGTCACTTACTCTGATTTTCCTGATGTCCATAGGCTGCCGAATGATCTGGTAGTAGTCTGGAAGCTCTTTACGAGTCGGCAAAACCATGAAAATCTCGGCCAGATTTCGTCCGTTTCTGTGGGAAAAGGATACCACTCAAGAACAAGAGCCACTTCTTCACCAAACAACAAAGAAAGCAGTGTAACGTTTTGCAACCCCGTTTCAGCAATTTACCAGCTTGAAAATGAGATTCTTAAAGTAGTACATGTGTTTATTTGACCAACAATGACTGAACGAAATTTTGAATACCAAAATTGCGGCAACTTACTACTGAGTACAAATAAGGATATGCCAGATGTTCAAAAACAAAAAAAACCCGAAAAACTCATGCAAGCAACAACAAAAATGCTGCTATGGCTATCAATTTCAAAAAATTACCAGAGGAATTGTGACATGTTCTTCTAATAATTTTTTGATTATTATCGAGCATAAAAATTCCTTAAATTTTTCAGAACAAAAATAGAGTCCCGTTTTCAAATTCGAAATACCGGATTTTTAATTACTTTACAAAGGGACACTGGAAGAGTTGCCTAAGAGTTGCCTTAAATCATAGAAATTAGATGGTTTTGCAGCTTATTTGTCCGTTATCGGTTTGGACGAACAATGTAAGTTTTAACAGTGATCTTGCAACTTGTCGCCCGTTTACAACAACATGACAACGAGGCACGTCAACACGTAGGACCCAGGTCCCCGAACAGCACCACAGTCGGGGTGAACAAGATCATAGGAGTGATTGAAAGCTTCCCAACATTTGTAAAAACATTCCGGAAAAGTTTAAACGTTTTGATATAACACTGATGTTGTTAAAGTGTGTGGACAGTAGCAGAGCTGCGTGCTGCGAAACAGAGGAAGGACCTCAAAGATGACACTCACTCGTCTGTGTATCTCACGATATACTTGATAAGCTTCTTCATCTGCTTTGTCAGCTCCGGTGGATTGGGAGCTAGTTTCACTGAGGAACAACAACAAAGAAATGTATATTAGGATTGGCACCAGCATGACTTCTTGCATCGTGATTGACTATCAGACACATCTTGCATCAAAATTGGCTATTGGCATAGTATTCCCTTTACAGCTAATTACATCAAACCGTATGTCTCCTCTAGTCCATATGAAAAGACAACAAATGAATTTGCTAGAATCCAACGTCCTGTTCTACCATATTTGGTTTGTAAACACAGTTGAACCAAGCCTTATGGTCACTTCATTATCACAGCCACTTTTTTCCGGCCAACACCCATACTTTTTTATGAGAAAACTCCATTAACACTGCCACCACGTTAAAACGGCTAAGGCCACTTTCTGTAGATTCCTTTGTAATTTACTTCATAAACACGACCGCTCAAAAACAAAGTATGCATTCTAAGCGAAGAACAGACAAGCCCAAGTATCAAACAAACACTAGTCTTGACAAAGCACAACGGTTTTCTTTTCCAGTTGGAAGTGCCTGCTGCGTATCTTGACGTTCTTTTTTTTTTTTTGAGGATGATTTTTTTTTTTAATTATTATTATTCAAGTTTTAAAACAACTTTTTCCTTTACAAGTTCAGATAATACGACCCCTACGAAACTTGACCCTAATCCGTTAATAGGGTCACAAATTGTATGCCCAATTGAATAACCGGACAGTTCACTTGGTTCCACTGGATGTTATGTTAATAACAGCACACAGGCTCGCAGATTTTCAAAAGTTTAAAAAGTTCAAGACTAGGAAATCGCACCAAACAGAAAAAAACTAATATAAACTGCAAATTAAGACTGAATACTTAATTGTGGTACACTACACCCTTACCTGCTGGAGGGCGCCCCCGCTTCTTTTTCACCTGAGAAACAACCAGAAGTTACATCAGATGCGAATAGTAGCAACTAGACAACTTCTCCCTAACCTTGCATAACTATCACAGGGCTCGAAGTTCGTCATTTTTTCCGGGCGCATTTTTTTGCGACTAGTTTTCAAAATTTAGGCACATTTCCAAAATTCTAGGCGCAATGTTAGGCGCAAAGCTGGACATCACCCACAAAAGCAGGCAAAAAAAATTGATAAAACCAAATAAGATAAAAAAAGAACTCTTTTATTTAGAACTTGGAGAAAGGACCGCAGTGCAAACTAACAATTTCAGTTTTTTAATGCTCTAAAACCAGAGGAAAGTTGCTTCGATTTTCAGTCGCACATCATCATTTACGTCCAGGCGCAGCTGTGCGATTAACTTCAAACTTTTAGGTGCATTTTAAAAAAGTTAGTCGCATTTGCGACCAATTGGTCACTAACTTTGAGCCCTGGCAAAATCAACATCATCTTCACCATCATCACCATAATCATCACCACCATCATCATCATCACCATCAACAACACCACCACCATCACCAGCATCAATATCACCATCACCACCAACTTCATCACCAGCAACACCATCACTGCCATCACCATCATCATCATCATCATCATCACCTTCATCACCACCAACATCATCGCTACCATCATCGTCAAAATCATCATGATCACCATCTCAACAACATTAACTATATACCATCCACTATACCTTTGGTTCCGGTGTGTCGTCACCTGCTTCCCTCTTACGCTTCTTGGTCTTCCTGTCTTTCTGCCTCTCCTCCACCTCGTCCAGCCGACCATCTTCAATGGCCTTCATCCACTGTTTCTCCGTCAGATGCTCACTATAGTCCACCTCCTTGCGTTGACGGGATCCCCGTCCAAACATTTTTTCCTCTTCCTCCATCAGGGTCAAACGCTCCACCTGACAACCACATTTACGTTGGGTTAGAACAAACTCACATCTACTTGAAATTGACTGTTAATATCCAGAGCACTGTTTGTCCGTCTACTTTGGTCTGTATACATATTACAGCCAACCGAAGTGACAGAAAAACATAATCAGCTATAGACGATAACAGTCCATTTCACGGTTCCTAAAAGGTAACCAGCCTCAACATGAAACTGGAGCGAAGGTTGTCCTGGCACAGTTAGAGAAGTGGAAGTAACAGAAATGCCATAAAGTTTCTTTCTTATGATAACTATTTCCACTTCTGTCACTGTGCGAGGGCAATCTTCGCCTCGGTTTCGTGCAGAGGCCTGGTTACCTTTCAGGAACCACGAAATTGACAACTGAAAAATCAGTTGTACCCATAATTTTAGTATTTAAAAAGAAAACTGTGTTATAACTTTTTTGTCTTTCATGGACATTTTAGTCTAGACCGGTTGCTCGAAAGTGTGTTAAGAGTCAGGAGAAACTTTAAACTGAATTTACTTTATAAGAACACATTTTCTGAAGTATTAAAAAAAAACACTCCAAGAAAACCTGATCACGTAAACCCGAACTAGCAGCCCAAATCCTGGGTTAGAGCCCACCCATTTCGTACAACCGGGCCCTGGGAAAGTAATGGGCAAAACATAGAGTAAATCATAACCCATGTTTATGTTGTGTTTTTCAAAGGTGTTGCTAGCAGGGAGTAGACCATGGCCAAATTTAGAATTCGTTTAAATAACTGGCCCACTTTGAAACCCATCGACTTGCCGTAATCTTAAAGAAGCTCGAACAAGTCTTGATGTTTTGCCTGAAACTTCGCCACACACCTCATCATCATCTTTGAGAATCCAAGTTGGGAGTTCATTCTCTGCATTTAACCGAGGACGGCGGCGCAGCGATCCTTGTTCCTGGGAAAAGAGCAGAAATCAGTCATCGAATCAGTGAGAGTATTATTCGGTCACGCTGCCTCTCTTTTTTTATCTTTACTATTATTGACTTTCTGAAACTCCATGACCAGGCTTTGCTGTGATCTTTCGGAGATCCCGTCATTTAACTTTGACAATTTTTTGTTAAAACCTTTTTGAGCTTTTACTATTAAAAACAGTAACAACTTTAAGATAGAATACAGGTGGGCTTTAGGATACTTGTTTACCCATAAACTTCAATCTCAAGGGAATCTTACTATATGTAATTGTAGGTAAACCGAGTCGAGTTTCCAGGGCCATAACTAGCGTCAGGCAGGAAGGGAAATGCCCCCTCCCCCCAACAACAAAAAGAGTGGACCGGAAGTTAACTTAAGGGTATTTTTTCAGTACAATGCAGTGATTAGCAAGGCCTTAGCTAGCGCCAGGCAGGGTCCCTAAGGGACGAACCATTTGATCTTTGAGGGGAGGGGGGGCGGCTTTTTTTGAAAAAAATTTCCTGCAAGCCAAGTCCTCGCAAAAAAATCCTGCAGCAACTGGTGAACGAAAAATATATATCCTGCATCATATTCCCCAGGGAAAAAATGTTGCAGTTCAAAAATATTCCTGCTAGTGCTTTGCACACTATGGGACATGAAAAAAAATCAGCAAGGCTCTACTCTGAGAACAAAGTACTCCATTGGTCATTGAACAATAACAGTAACAATAACTGGCATTTCTTAACAATACGCTATTGTATGTTCTTTACGGATGGTCAGTTTAAGAGTTAAGGTTTTGGTTATTTGTATTGTGTTTTTATCCAATGGGATCTTTCGTTCTCAGAGTAGAGGGCGACTCTGAAAAATTCCTGCTTACCAAAAAACCCAGACCCCCCCCCCCCTTCAAAGACTAAATGGTTCGCCCCTAAAATTCGAGTCTACGACTCTGATGTCGGTTTTATTCTCACTAACAAAGGTAAACTGAACCATGTTTAATACAGTAAACTGCATTTTCAATCCTTTTCTGTGGACTAAACCAAAACTGCATGATTTCCTGGCCTGGAAGACGACTTTGTAAAGTCCCAGGACTTTCTAGGTTTTCCATGACACGCACGATCTCTGTAATAAAGAAGCAGAATATGTTTCTGGCAAAAGGAGTAAAAAAAGACTCGATTTACACTTGTCCACCTACCCGCACTTCGTTTCGACGGCGGTCAATGTCCATTCTCTGAAAAGATAGATTTAACACATTTAATGGTTAGAAGAAACTAACTTTGAACTGAGAACCCTAAAGAACCAGACGAAACCCAAATGACTTCAGTGTTGACTTTGAGTTTCAAGTCAGAGTAAATATTAGAAAAAATTGCATCAACTTGCTACCAGTTTAAATCTAGTTGATACTCGATGGAAACCAATGCAAGTCAATGAGGTCAGCAAAACACCACACAAATTGGTGGCCAAATTATATGGATTTTGTATGTCATTTATCATTTTGATAATATAAACACTAAAGCTCTTACACTTAGTCCTCCTTTAGTAAGTACACTCCGTTATTTATAAGAACGTCTAATTCCTATGCTGAGGGCAAATGTTCGTAGTCCCTCAATAGAGCATTTTGCTAACCCAAAGTTTCGCTAGATCCATTCCTTCGTGGGGTCTAAATGCAATTCTTTTGTTGTATTAATGAGCCAAAAGTTTGGCCGAGTAATGACTTTTAGTCCCCACAAGGTAATGGGTCTAGCAAAAATTTGCATTAGCATAATAGTCTATTAGAAATAACACAAATCCAATATGTGGTTGGAGGTCCTGATTCCCATACTCCAAACACTTGTTTCCATTTGTTTAAGGCCAATACCCAGCAACAATGTTAAATTAATTTCTTTCCCAATTTTCTTTTACTCATTCTTTTTGTACATTGTTGGGAGACTTTAATCTCCCAAACCAAGCACCTTCTGAGTTGAACGTCAAAAGCAATGCATTTGCGGAAGTAGTAGAAAAACCTCCCTTTTTCATCGTGACAATGCCTAATAGGAAAACCACTAAAAACTCACACCACAGTTTGCAAGAAAACTGAAAAGTTCTACCCAGAACCTAAGCAAAGTCACTACCCCCAGGTGACAGGAGCTGAAGGGGAACAACGTACACTGTACTACACCGAAGATCTGTTGAGCCAGTTAGGCAAGGCTGTGCCACTAGCTGTTGAAGTCGACATTAGTATTTTAATTCATCCGAGATAAAGTTAACCAGCGCAAACAAAACAATGATAAGGAACAATTCCTATACCAGCAAAACAAACACTAGAACGGTTTCCAAACAAGAATATTCCAGAACCCATTAATATGTACCAAGGGACCGGTTATGAAACTCATTTTTTTCCTTGAGCGGAGTACTTAGAGTTGGAGCAATAAGGTGGCACTAGTTCACCAAACAGAAGACTCATTCTTAAATACTTTTTGGATTTCAATCTGACATGTTCTTAAAACCTTCCTAAACATAACTGTTTGCATGGGGTGCACATTTGTTGTCTTCCAGTTGACCAAAGCAGTTGGAAACAAAAATACACTTTACCAATTACTTGGTAAACTGGCAAGCAAGAGACCAATATGACAACAACAATATTAAAAAGAAAATGATATGGCTACATGCATAACACTATATGCGATGCTTAACTGACGAACATTAGCAAATAAACAATTTTTTCTTCGATGCGTTTGTGCCGTGTCAAAAATAAAATCTGAGTCTCTGGTATGTTCTTAGCGTGTTTCTCAGCACATTTTTTTCAGCCTCTTGTTGTTACAAAGAAGGTTCTTATACAAAAAAAGAGTCGGTATGCGATTATCAATAAAACATGCATTACAAACCCGCATTTAAGAACATTGTTGCTGAAATTTGGTCAAAAAGATATTAAATACATAAGAACACGTTCAGCCTGAAAAAGGAAAATTGTTCTTATATAAAAAAAATCGGCCGCCAGTCAGATTGGAATAGTAACTTACATACTGGCGCGAAGCGCGCGGGCCATGAAAGGAAGAAAAAACAGGATCCATACCTTGCCGTACGGACCAAGCAAACGAGGCTAATAAGATGTTTATTATATTTATATGGCTTTATTGGTTATTCTGGTTTTTTAAGAGGCGATCGAGAGTTAGAGGTCGGTACAGCTACTTATGAACCTGGAATTGACCAATCACAGCAGGCGAAATCAGTCAGCCATATAACAATGAGATTTACAGTAGGTACCGTTAGCAGTTGTTTCTGCACCTGGATAATTTTTGTTACTGAATACATGTTACCTTTTGTCAGTCATTACTGTATCTTAACTAGAGAAACAATTTTAAGAACCGATTAAGAACAATTTCAGGCTGATTTTGCAGAAAACACCCTATGTATAAGAACAAAATCAGTCTGAACTTCTCAAACATCTTTTCTATTTTGCGAGTTTTTACTGTCATCTTCAGTTGCACAACTCGATGCAGCACAATACCAACCTGATACGCCTCAAACTCGTCTTCTGTTCTTGCAATCATCTGGTTGACAGTCTCATCATCAGGGACTTCACTTTCCTCCTGAGATTGGTTAAGTAACATCTAATAAATTGTAGCACGATTTTAGAGTTTAGTGTCACCAACACCAATTTACTTATTTGTCTGAATGAAGAAGAAACAAACCAAACAAGGTACGAAAGAGAGGAGAAATAAATTAATAAACTAGCAGTAGCCACGTGGTTATTGAGATGATGCTGGTGCCCTCTCTGGAGCGAGCTTTTCGTGCGTTACACCGCGACTCACTCAAGTGATGCCAGGTGCTTAGGTTAATCATCAGGTGTATGAAGGTTTAGCACCTCATTCCCGTAGTTTCTTTTAGTTTTGAATATGGGATATTGTGCATTTTTAGCATTTGTCAGAAAATTAGAAAGGACCCTACACCAGCTAGTTGGCATCTATGATTTGCACAAACTACATGAAAACCGAACTGTGAAATAGACTGTTGCTTCATCTTTGTTCTGCTATGCTTTTTTAATTCTATTTAGTTTCTTTGTAAGAGTTAATTTTGGTTCGAGTTAAGATTAGGAACTGGTTTAGGGTTTGGCTTAGCTTCAGTTGTATTTT
Organism: Umimayanthus nakama; assembly: GCA_027574985.1. Lineage (NCBI taxonomy): Eukaryota > Metazoa > Cnidaria > Anthozoa > Zoantharia > Parazoanthidae > Umimayanthus > Umimayanthus nakama. Next base: position 36,543 of record JAOBRG010376566.1, read on the forward strand.
TGCGGTAACGATTTCGTCTTCTTTGTGAAAGTTTCAGGCTTTTCTTGGACACACCAATGTCTTCTGCTTCTAAAGTTTCCCTTTGATGGTTATTCCACAGTCTTCTGATAATTTCTTGTAACGATTGACACTTGCTGGTTTGACGTACTACTTGAAACTATGATTTGATCTGGTACTAGAAAGTTTGAATAGTTCAAAATAGTCGCTGAAGTTTGTACTTTCGCAAATTCCGAAGACTATTTTGTAGCATTCTTTCGAGTTCCTACAGTTGCCGTAATGGCCAAGTTTGAGACTATTATTTTAAGACCCGACTTTGGGAAATTCAAAATCTGGTTTTTCTTCAATCTTTTATTTAAAGTTACAATACGGGCCAAATTATACATATTCTAACTTTTGTTATATGTATGTAATTGCAACAATAGTTTTGGCCTAAAACAAGGAAAGCGGCGAGTTTCTGTTACGGGCAAACAATCTCCAAACCTTTACCATTAGAAACGATAGTTTATTCCACAGTCTTCTGATAATTTCTTGTAACGATTGACACTTGCTGGTTTGACGTACCACTTGAAACTATGATTTGATCTGGTACTAGAAAGTTTGAATAGTTCAAAATAGTCGCTGAAGTTTGTACTTTCGCAAATTCCGAAGACTATTTTGTAGCATTCTTTCGAGTTCCTACAGTTGCCGTAATGGCCAAGTTTGAGACTATTATTTTAAGACCCGACTTTGGGAAATTCAAAATCTGGTTTTTCTTCAATCTTTTATTTAAAGTTACAATACGGGCCAAATTATACATATTCTAACTTTTGTTATATGTATGTAATTGCAACAATAGTTTTGGCCTAAAACAAGGAAAGCGGCGAGTTTCTGTTACGGGCAAACAATCTCCAAACCTTTACCATTAGAAACGATAGTTTGTTTGAACAAAATTTAAGACCTTTTAACTTTTGTCCTGCTATGTTTTCAAAAGTCAAAGTAAAAAAAAGATCTGAAAAGTTCTCAACTCTTAGGACGTCATTAACACAAAACACTTAAGCACTACAAGACGATCAAAATGAGTGGTCACAGTTAGTTATTTGGACAGCTGGTTCAAAAGTTAGGACATTCCTGGGTTTTATAAAATCAGCTACAGCAGGACAAGGGTTAAGGCAAATTTTTGAAAATTTAAGACATTTCAAAGGCCTCAGTAAAAATACAAAATCAAAAACAAGACTTGTTCAGACTTCTTAAAAAGGCTTCACGGGATATCCTATGTATTTGTGAAAAATAGAATACAGACATAAGTGAGAACCTCTTTAGTAGAGCCCTCAATACGTACGTCGTCATCGTCATTATCTGCATCCAACAGAGCTCGAAGGAACGCTTTCCTCTCACTGGACGTGGAGTTCTGGTTAAACATTCCGGCTTGGATGACCTGCAAACATACAAAGCATGTATCCATCTTTACTTGAGCAAAAAATGTCACCTTAGGGTGAGTTTGTAGACTCACACTTTTAAAATTCAGTGTTTTGATAGCATATCATACAGAATAAAAATTATGGACTAAGCATTTTCCTCGGCCAAAGTCAACAGAAAGTTGATTTTTCTTATTTACCTGCAGTTCTACAAAAGCCCGTGTAAATCAAGGCCGTTTTTCATTTGCTCAAGGATCAGAGGCGCTTAGTTCTTCCGTTCCGGTCAACCAAAGCGCCGGAATTAGCAGAGTTTTTGCGAGAGAAGTGTACGCGCGCTTTTTGTGCATTTCCGTTTAAACCGGCCAGAATCAATTCTTTTTGGCTGGCAAGAATCGACACATGGAAAGCGACATATAATTCTAGGATATTCAGGGATTCCAACAGGCGTACAAATCCTGTTTTGCTTATTTCATTATGATCTACCATAAACATAGAGAATATTCGACAACATAGAGTAAACTTTAGTACCGCCATCAGAAGCATCAGTGAGATAACTCAAATGTATGAAGAAAAATTAAAAAATTATTTCTAGTTACCTTTTCATCCACATTTAGCTTGTACCTGGCCGCTGCAAGGATCTTTTCTTCCACCGAGTTCACGGTCATCAACCTGAGTACCCGGACTTCCTTCTCCTGGCCAATACGATGGGCGCGGTCCTGGGCCTGCAAATCCTGTGGCGGTATATAAAGGGACGCAATGAGATTTATTGCCCACTTACAAACTGTGTACCCAGTGCAAGCTTTAGCGGGGTTAGATGGAAGGGGAAGGCAAAAAAGCCAGGTAAACGACCCCACACTAGTAGTACTATTGCTAGTGATTGAAGAAAATTTGGAAAACTCGGAAACAAATTTCAACACCAAACACTTGTGCGGAATGGAAAAAAACAAACTTATCCTCTTTAGTCCCTTCATATTTTGCCGTCAATACGGAACAAGACGTTTGAAATATCCTAAATATTTGCAAATAATTTCAAATGTTCCAGGATCAGCACATCTCCTCTTAGAATACGCGGTATTCTAATGGTGTTAGCGAATTCCTGGGCAAAGTCATGTTGCACAACCAATACACTTAGCAGTCACTAAGCGTCAGCTAAGTTCTAGCAGTGTGCTATACTTGGTAAATTTTACTCTCAACAAACTGAGAAATGCAGACTGGTGAGGCAAGTTTAGGGTTGGCGAAGTAGTTGAGGGAAAGTGAGGCAAGTTGCGGTTTAAAGATAGCGAGAGTTAAGGAAAATTTACCAATCCAAAAGTTAGAGTAGAGTTGGAGCCGTCTACCCAAACGGTCCTAGAAAGCAATGCTACAAATGCTAGTTTACAAGAACAAACAATACACAGTCAACAGCGGGTGGACACCGTAATGTGCTGCAGACAAAAGGGTTTCCTAACTACATTTTGTGGATGAAAAAATGCCACACAGTTTTGCAACAACAATGTTTGACTGATTGTTAAAGATGGATTGTACGAGCACTGTCTTACGGGGGCGTTAGGATGGACCAAACTTGTTCCTTTGTAGTTTCTGGGGTGACGAATAGTTCAAAACAAACCTGATGTGGATTCCAGTCACTGTCAAAGATAATAACAGTGTCGGCAGCCTGCAGGTTCAGTCCTAGTCCTCCAGCACGAGTGCTCAACAAGAACACAAAGTATGGAGAGTTCTTTGCATTGAACAAGGAAAGCAACTGTCCCCGATCTTCTGACTTTGTTGTACCATCCAGTCGCAAATAGGTAAAACCTAAAGGAAAAGATTGGACCAGTTCGGATACCATTAAATTCTGAAAGTAAACCCTCTCCCAACTACTAAAACTCATACGCAAGGTCAAATACATCTTGATTAAACTACCTCTTCTTCCTAAGTGTTTGCCTTGTTGGCTGTAAAAATTGATTTCAAAAGCTTTGAAGCATCTGCTGCATTTCTGAAGCTAAACGACTGAGATCTTTCCCTTCCTGGCAAAGTCAAAATATCTGTTAGAAATTGAGTGATACCTTTCCAGTTGAAATAATCCTCCAGTATGGTCATGAGTGATGTCATTTGGCAAAAGAGCAGCACCCTAAAAAATCCAGTACAAAAAATCATCAGCGTAACCTAAAAAAAGAACACTGCTTGAATTCTGGTCTTTGGGCGGTTGGGTGTGGCTTATTAAAAGTAGGCTTAATAGAAAGGAAGAGGGTGACGAATTAAAAAAAATGGCTCCTTATCAGGGCCAAACTGTCATTATCATTGAAATGTTCAAAATGCCTAAAAACGGAGTTTTTGGTCACACTGTGTCAAATAATGTATAGTCTTCTAGCTCGTTCGTTATTTTTTATCTCTCTGTACAGACTAGCATAGTACGCTGTTAAAGCGATACACAGGCCTTGGTAGAATTTTGCCCCAGGATCTACTATCAAACCCAGGGTTCAAAATAGCCACCGGCTACCAGCGATAGCCAGCAGTTTTAGGACCTTGCGGGCAATTTTGGTTTCCACACTATAACTTAACATAAAGCAACGGCGGAACTGCTTTCACTAATTCAGTAGTGCTTGAACATCAAAACTATTTTGCCTCTGAATGGCACATTTTACTCATTTATGCTGGTGAGCTAAGGTCATGTCTGGTTTACTCAAAACGTTCCCATTTTTAAAACAAAATTGCCATGTAGGCTGATTGGTTGAAATACACCCAAGAAATAACATTGAACATACACATCGTTGCTAGAAAAACGGCCGGCAAAAATTTTGGGCTACATGAAAACTGCCTACAAAATTCAGCATATTTTATGAACGTTATTTTGAACCCTGAAACCCCTTGTATGGAATACAGAATATTCTAATGGCGTACTTGTAAGTCTGTATACTGGCCATGGTAGAAGCATCTAGCTAAAAATCTAGCGTTGTTGAGAGATGGAACAGAACGATGAAAAATATCCTTTGGAAGATGTTTACGGTTAATAATTCATCCTCTTATATTGATGTTCTACCTGCTCTTTTAGATAAATATAACAAGTTCAAAACATAGGTCTATAAAAATAACACCAGAAGAGGCCAGTTTGAAACAAAATGAAAACAAAGATTACTTTAATTTGTATGGAGAAGAGAAAGCACAAAAAGCAAAACCAAAATTCAAAGTTGGTGACAAAGTTGGAATTTCAAAGTACATGCAAAAATCTTTGATAAAGGATATACACCAAACTTGACAGAGGAAATATTTGTTTTTGATAAGATTCAATACACAAACCCGATAACACATAAAATAAAAGATTTGAACTTGGCACTTTCTATGAACAAGAGTTGTCAAGAGCGACGCAAGAAGTCTTTAGAATTGAAAAAGTTCTTAAAAGAGACAAAAAACGTGGAAAAGCACTAGTCAAATGGTCTGGATATAATAACGAATTCAACTATTTTGTTCCGCTTAGCGAACTTGAAAATATTAACACATAACAAGCTATAACACCCTCTCGTCACCCGTTCTAACAATCAAAATACTTATACAAAAAAGTAACTTATGTGTAAGCGTGAAAATCAAACATTTTTCAAAATTAATAGCTTACGCATAAGCTATGAAAAACAAAGCACTTATCATAACCACGAAACTCAAACTGGTGGCTTACGCCTTAGACAATTTTTCCATTACCCTCGGCTATTAAATTAGTAGCTTACACTTAAGCCTTCAAAGTAAAACACTTATATTAACAACATGTTGAACGAGGTCACCCAAGCCTTTGATTCACTTTGTACAAAGTATCCTGTTCTTAAAGAAAGTTTAAAAGAATGCTACAGGGAAATTCAAACTAAATTCCCCGAGGTGAATGATGCTCCTAATATCCAAGAAAAGACGGATGAACAGAAAGTCCGAAAGAAGCAGAGACTGGACCGTCTTTTGGAATATTCGATTGATATGGCACCATTGAACACTTCATACGAAGGATTGATGGAAGAAGTACCTAAAGGCCCTGTTACACTGTGCAATTTTCTCAGCAACTTGT
>JAOBRG010376567.1:0-12422 GCA_027574985.1 Umimayanthus nakama
TTTTTGAAAATAATAATTTTAAAAGCACCATAATACAATTCCAGAAAAACATTCTTCTTCAAAATCTTCTTCTTCAAAACCAAATTCATACAATTTTTCATTTTGGAAAAACTCCATCTTTTCATCAAACTGTTTTTCACTAAAAACACATCTCTCCCAATCTTGTTGAATTTCAAGTTGTTCATTTTCAAAGTCTGAAAATTCTTCAGCAAAATCATGGTATTCTTCCTCTTGTATTTCGTCAAAAAGTATGCTTTCATCTTCTTGCTTTTCAAAAAACTGCTTCAGCTTTTCAAAATCTCGAGAATTCAAATTCTTAATTTTCATCATTATATTTCTCAAGCCCATTTTATTTCAATCAAAAAATAACAGTTTTTTTTCAAAATTTTGGAAAAGTGAGAAACTTTGGAAATTTTGGAAAATAAATATTTTTGGAAATTTTGAGAAATTTTGGAAAAGTGAGAAACTTTGGAAAGAAAAGTTTTTTTAATTCCAAATTTTGGAAATATTTCTTTTTTAAAACTATTACGTGAAAAGGAAGGTATTTTAAAAAACGGGGGTATAAATACTCCATACTACTACTGCACCTATTCCTAACACTTTTAGAGCTGATGTAAAAAATTGATATCAAATTATTAAGATCAAACTACAATGGAGCTCTTGACTGAAAAGTTTCTTTTTTTCAAATTTCGTAAAATGTGTTATCAAAACCATAATTGTATTTTAAAGTCTAAAATCTTTTTTCTTACAACTAGTACTTGTCTATTTATGAGATGCAAGAATCAAACTCTGTTAGTGAAAGGATTTAGCACTATGCATCCCAGTTAATGACGCCACTAAAACCGCGTGAGTTTAATGTTGCAAAGACTGTTTTTTTGCATGTTACATGCCCATCAAAAACGTTTGTCAGTACCCAATTGTGTTAATGTGGTTGCGGTTTCAAAAGGTATTATTTTGAATATTATTAGAGCATTTTAACTTAACTTGTTTGCCTCTTGTCCTCAACTCTGAGTTCATAAACTTAATTTTGTTGCTTGCAGGTTCTCCTTTACGATCTGGCTCTTCATCTCCATTTTTCCTTGATAGACAAACTACATTTATGATTACAATTTGGGGTGCTAAAAGGGTAATATTGGAACTGGCATTGCTTTATTTTAGGCTGGAAAAATGGACTTTTGAGCTGCTGGGAATGAGATTTGCAATCTCTTAAACAATAGAAAATGGGAATACACTGGGTTTTTGTAATAATTGGGACTGGGACTTTGAGAAAAGTTTGTCTGGAAAATGAGATCGAGACCTCCCTTCAGGACCCTTATCTTTGTTTCAAAGAGATAGGTTTTTTCCTAAAAAATGTATTTTAGTAAAGATTGTCAAGCTAGTTAAGGAACCTTGTTACTTCATGGCAACAAAAGTAAGTTAACGGCCAAGTGAAGTTGCTACAGGTAGTGGAATCGCTGCAGTTGCTGAAATTGCGTAAGGCACTGGAATCGCCAAAGGTAGTGGGAATGTTACAGATAGTGGATTTAGATAGATAGACGGAAAGACAGATTGGTGTGTTTTGGATTTGATAAAGGTTGTGGAATTGCTTAAGGTAGTGGATTTGCTACAGGTAGTGGAATTGCTAAAGGAAGTGGAATTGCTACAGTTAGCGGGTTTGCTTAAGGTAGCGGGTTTGCTGAAGGTAGTGGAATTGCTAAAGGTGGTAAACTTGCTACAGGAAGTGGAATTGCTTCAGGTGATGGAATTGCTAAAGGAAGCGGAGTTGCTAAAGGAAGTGGAGTTGGTTAAGGTAGTGGAAATGCTAAAGGTAGTGGAATACTAAAGGTAGTGGAAATGCTAAAGGTAGTGGAATGCTAAAGGTATTGGAGTACATAAGGTAGTTGAATGCTTAAGGTAGCGGAATGCTAAAGAAAGTTGAATTGCTAAAGGTAGCGAAGTTCTTTAAGAAGTTGATTGCTAATGGTAGTGGAAATGCTGAAGTTAGTGGTATTGCTAAGGGTAGTTGAAGTTCTACAGGAAGTGGAATTGTTAAATGGAGTGGAAATGCTAAAGAAAGTGGAATTGCTAAAAGTAGTGGAATTGCTTAACGTAGTCAATTAATCAATCAAAGCAGCTTCAGCCGGCACGTCCAGTCCTCCTTGTTAGTCGTGCAGAGTTCCAGCCCTGTCTTGCTGTCTGTTCACAGATCCATCAGAGTATCGATGAAGGTCGTAGTCTGACAACCTCGTCCTCTGCTTGCGGGTGAAGACTCACAAAGAAATAGTTTTCCAGCAAGCAGCCCTTTGTGTTTACTGAAAGCAGTGGCTTGCAAGTCCATTAGTTTTCGCCAGGCTAACTTGTCAGATATTCTTGGAAGGATACCACGCAGCTCTTCATTAAGAACAAAACTTTGTCAACTTATGTTCAACGCAGCGGGGCGAAGCATTTGTGTGTAACAGCCGTCAAGTGATCTTCCTAGGGCTCATGTAAAATCCCAAGATCTACACCCATACTGGAGAACCGACTCTTCAGTTCCTATAAAGAGCCTGGTCCGCAATTCATCGGAATACATTTGGTTTCTAAAGTCTTTTTATGCTATTCAGCGCTTTCCAGGCACGTGCCGTACGTTTTTTGATGTTTCGTTCTGGAAAGTTAACCAATGTATCAAGATACCTGAAGTGCTCCACTTGGTCTTGTGCTATATCCTTCGTTAGTAAGAATAGAGTTAGTAGTGACGTTACAACAGCCTTTGTGGCCAATCAAGATTTCCAGGTGTAAATGTAGTATCAACTACGAAGACCTCGTAGAGGTTTCTGCTCAACCGCCTTGGGATTAACGTGAACCTGAGCTCGGATTCCCTCAAGAATTATCATGAAGGTGAATGGGGCTAGAGTATCTCTTGTAAGATAGCCGTGGTAATTTCGAACTCTTCTGTATTACAATCTGGTCCTGCTTGCTCAAAGAGGGGTTTACTTTATTCCTGGGATAAATCCTCATGGTTAAATTGCGTTGCTCGAAGCGGTGAAAAATTTTTCCTTTCGATTTATTGTCATAAAAATTGCAAGCATATTAAACTGAATAAACCCTTTCACGGTTTCCGTCGCCATCTTGGTTGGGGATCAGTCGCGGCTAAAATTACAACAAATGCATTGGAAATTGTTCAGCTTCTAAACCTTGAAGCTCCGCTTTTATACAACGGAGTTTGTCATAAATCATGTCTTTTAATAGATATTGATAAGGACACCGTATTCTCAAAACAAAAGGAATGGATAGAGCTAAAACGATCGTTATCAAATTTTAAACCTGGTTCTGGGATTGGTTCGGCCTCGATGGCGGTTGGACACGTTTTGTAGAGCTCTGAGACTACCTACATTGAATGTAGAGCCTCCATTGCCTAGTGTCTAAACGAACAGAACGAAACAGAGTAGGCAGTTCTCCTGGTCAGGTGAAACCGAAAAAAGAAAAAGCTGAGCCACAGGAAACAAACGCCACGCGAATGATACTAGATTCTATTGAAACCCTAAGAGTCGAAATGAACAACGGATTTAGCAAGATTCAAATTGATATAGACATCCTTAGGCACGACGTTAAAGTAGAGATTCAGAACGTGAAGCAAACAGTTCTCGAACTCGAAAAATCCATGGAGCCGGTGTGGGCCAAGGTAGACCAGTTGGCCGAAAGCCTCATAACCCAAGAAGAAGATTCGAAAGCTCTTCGAACGGAAGCATCTGAGCTACGGCAAAGTCTTGAAATGAAAAAAGCCAAGAATATCGCGCTGAGAAAGTATTCTAGACGTAAAAACCTTAGACTGATTAATCTGCCAGAGAAACCGGGAGAAATTTGAGGTCAGTAGTGAGAGACACCATTGGTCAACAACTTCATATATCACCTCTCAGCATGCGTTTTCGCGCTGTACATCGTGCACGTGTAGGAAGACGATCCCAGAACACCGATCCAAAATCTAGCACACCAAGGCCAAAACCAGTGATAAAATGTTTTAGCTGTCGTGGAGGCAAAGATGACTTTTTCAGGGCAAGAGGAAAATATAAAGAAAGAGGCAATGAAATCTACAAGACGTGCTATTTGACCACAGGCTATCCCCCCTTCCATCAGAAAAGATAGAGCTATGCTAGTTCGCGCAATGTTAAAGACACAAGCGGCAGGGAAGCCAGATAAGGTTATCAACACTACCCTCTTCGTAAATGGTCGCAAGTATGGGGTAATAAATGCACCTGAAAGGCCAAAAGAGATTTAGCCGCATTTAGTCTGCGCAGATGCGAAAAACCGGATTTGAGTAGGAGTATTTGCTCTTTTAAAAAATTAAAGTTTGATCTGTTATGCACCTTTTTGCAATGATCTGTAGGTATGTACTACCAATACCCAAATCCAAAGGTAGGGCAGGGTGAAAACGGGTTTTGACAGAGCTTCACCAATTTCCTCCCGTCCCTTATTTATAATCTTTTATTTATTTATCTACGTTTATATACGTGTTTTGTCGATATCTGTACTTTTTGTTTAGTTTAGTTATTCTGAATGCATGTGAATCTTTCTTATATCGTTTATTTCGCGCCAAATGGAATTGAGTTCGGTGAGGTGAAAGCACGATGTCTAAACTAGGCCTTAGAGGACTCAAATTAGAAAATGGCATCAAAATAGATTCTGATAAAGAAATCCTTGAAAACGCAAAATATTTGCGAAGGTAAATTAAAACTGGAAGAATGCCTGCAATCTTAAACTATGGCGAACAATAAATGTCCGGGTTCGGACGGTCTTCCAGCAGAATTCTATGAAGTATTACCAATGCGCTAAATGCTGCGCATAAAAAATAGAACTTTATCGATAACTCAGCCTCTCGGTCTGATATCTTTGCTTCCAAAACAAAAACAAGGTTCTTCATCATCTGAAAAACTGGAGGCCCATCTCGCTCTTAAATCGCGATTATAAAATTGCCGCATAAGTAATAGCCTCTAGAATTAAAAGTGTGTTATCGACCATTATCATTTTTGATCAAACAGGGTTTTTGAAAGGTAGATCCATAGGAGAAAATGTTGGACTAATAAACAGCATTATCAACTTCTCCGGTCTACTTCTATTTGCCGACTTTGGGAAGGCTTTTGACACCCTTGAGCGGTCTTTTATTGTCAACACTTTTAATTAAAATACTATAATTTTGGACCTTCTTTAATATCATGGATGGACACACTTTATTGTGATGCAAACAGTGTCATACTGAACAATGGATGGTCGTAGACAGGGTTGCACACTGTCTCCCTATTTATTTATAGTCTGTGCGGAGGTTCTCGGATTGGCGATCAGAAGCGGGATCACTCGATACAAGGCATAATTGGAATCGAATGTAAGATCAGTCAGTATGCCTATAATACCACTCTAATACTCGATGGGAGCTTTTCTTCTCTTGAAAACGCGTTTAAAACCTTAGACAGCTTCGCCCCTGCATCAGGTTTGAAAGTAAATTATGAGAAGTCGGAAGCCCTCGCGATTGGAAAACTGCAAGACAGGTTTTAAAAAGAAACCCTATTTCTACAAAGAAAACTTTCTTGGGCCAGACGGAAAGTGAAAGCCCTTGGAGATGTGGTTTTCCACCATCGAAGGAGCCTCAGGTCAACTAAACTTTGAATAAAAAATTGAGAAACTGAAGAAAACCGTTGATTATTGACAACTCAGGCCGCTAACGCTGCTAAGTAAAGTTACAGTCATTAAGAGTCTACTGGCATCGCAGCTGGTCTATATTCTGACACCTCTTCCCACCGATCAGAAACTTTTAGAAGAAATAAATAGAATATTATTTAGCTTTTTATGGGACGGAAGAGGTGACAGAATTAAACTGTCAGAAATGATTAGCAGTTATGAAAAGGGCGGACTGAAAATGTTGGATATCAAAACCTTTTAATAGCTCACTAAAATCCATCTGGATCAGAAAATACTTTGATATCAAGAACACAGGGAAGTCGAAATTTTTTTCGATTTTTATCTTGTAACTCACGGCGGCAGAATATTATTTGCAGGCGATTTTGAGTTAGAAGACCTTCAATACCTGAATACTAAGGAGGGTTTCTTGAAGTAAGTCCTCCATATCTGGGCGGAAATAAATTTCCCAAAGACTTTGAGGAAATACCTCTTTGGCATAATTCTTTATTCAGAATAGGAAAAATGCCTGTTTTATTCCCCGTTGGTCGATAAGCTTTGTCAACCACGTAAATGACCTGTTGGACGAAAACTCTAAATTTCTGACGTGCGCGGCTGTTACTGCTCAATATGATCTGACCTGTAATATTTTAGAGTATGATGGTTTAATTTCTGCGATTCCGAGTATCAAAAATACCTCGGAAAAGGTTCTGCCCAGGCAAAAACGTTAGATAAGCTACTGGAGACAAACGAATTTTCCAAAACAATCTATAAGTTGATTATTCAAAGAAAAATTTCAATACCACGGAAAAGCTAGCGGAAATGGAAAAAAGCGTGTCTCGAACAAGATAACATCAACTGGGGAGAAAACTTATCTATTGGCATTCCAAGCTACTAAACTTTCGTTTAAAATGGTTTCTATTTAGAGGAGTCTAAGTTGCAAGTTTTAGCCTTACAGGTTCTAAAATCTTAAGTTCCTACTCGTGGGTGCTTTCTGTAATGTACTGTGCATTTGATTTACACTTAAACATTGAAAAACTATTTTTTGAAATGGTATGGGTCAATTAAACTTTGCCTCATCAGTATTCATTGTTGTATTTTGTACAAAGAAAATGAACTCAAAATCTGCGCGGCAAACCAGATGTAACTTTTATTCGTTTATGTCCCTTGAATACATATTTTATTACAATCGGTGAAGACGACCATGAGTTGCTTGATTTAAGATGATACTAGTGCATAATCAGTAAGAAAAAACTATAGTTTTCCTTAGCATATTCTTCCACCTAAACTAAGATTAAGCGAAGTCATTTACCACGTTAGTCAAATGCTTGAGTGTGTGATAGATCGTGAAAGCAAAGATAACATGGAAGTCAAGCAGGGGCAGCTGAAGCTGTACAGGTTGGCATGTTTTGAGAGTTATAGGGTGATATTCATAGACTACATAAGGGACTAAATACGACCTAACTAACCGACTAAATACGATAATTTTCACATTCCTGTAGAAATTTTATATCATGTGCATAAAACGCTTTCTTACCTTACTTATTGTTTACTTGAAGAGAGTCCGCAAGAATCCAACCCCCCATTCCCCCATCCCTTTTAAATTGGAAATAAGGTCTAAATCTCCAAAAAATTACCAAAAGTTAACAAAAACAGCACAAGGATTTGTATCAGCCCACACAAAGTCTGTAACACTTACAGATTTGGGCTGCTTGCAATTACGTCATTTGTATGTTAACGTACATCATGCCAGAATTATACTCACTTAAAAAAAACCCATAAATCTTGTAAAAAAAACACAACCTTTCAAAATAGACTCTAGTTACTTTGGAGTTAAAACGAATGCAATAATGGCAATAGTAAAGCTTTTAGCTGGTTTTGCTATGTTTTGAAAAGCTTTTTCGGTGTTTTAATCTAGAGCAAATTAATCGTGGATTACATGTAATCGGTCTTACTTCATTACTGTTGAAAAGCTAGCGATTGGTCTGTTAAACTAAAGAAAATAACTAACAAGAAAAGCAAAAACGTTTTGTTTTCTGACAAACCAATGACTTTAGAGCACTGTTACATTTAACGTGGTTTTGAAAAAGTGTCCTAACACAAACTGAGAAATGGAAGCGAAGTATTTGTATATCTTCTTGGTGCTGTGTTTGGCCTTGTTCCTTCAGCCAACAATTGCTGGTAAGCTGCAGTCTTGTTCCGTGTCTTGAGCTACAACTTTGTATCTCATAAGAACGTCTATTTTGGGCCCAGGCCGAGCGATTTTAATGGTTTCGAAATCTCATCATCAACTAAGCGTTCGCAAATTTTTCTTTCATTTCGGGGTTGTTCAAATTAGATGTGCTTGCGTGCTCGAAAGCTTTTCCCAGATTTAGTTTTTGCTTACATAGGCAAGTGTGTTGCTCTGTAAGACTTAACTGCTGAAAATATACCTAAATAGAGTTAAGCGTTCTTTATCAGCAGAATCGCTTACTAAATTTAAACAAAAAAGCACCGCTGTCTTTTACGATAATCTACCGTAGCAGTTTTCAATCCCAATTTAAAACTTTTAGAAATCAACGATTCTTACTTTATCTCACCCTCAAGTTTTTAGCACCTTCGTCAAGTTAGGCCGTTTTATTTATTGCCTTAGCTTTCTTATAAGAAGAAAGAGCGCATTTGTCTCAAGAGATTTTTCATTTTTCCTTTTAGTAAAAGTTCGATTTAGAATCTACTTTTAAAAGAAAAAAATTTTCTTTTATTTTTAAGTTCGACTGATACTTGGCCATCAAACTTGATGTCTCGGTGTTAAACACCGAGACATAAGGTCAGTTTTAATTTCTAACTAATATATTTCTTCAATTGTGTTAGTGCTGATTGCTTTTACTTTTTTACCCGATATTCAACCAAAAATTACAGTAAACGTTTGTTAAAAAATGTTAGCTTGATTAGTATTGCAATAGATTAACAGAGAAAGTAAGAATGGCTTGATGACCCACACTAAAAGCATAGGTTTTCCAGTGAAAAAGAAATCAGTTTGTGAGACTGTTTGCAGCTGGAATTTTGTGTCCTTCCCTCTGTTTGTAAACTAACAAACAAGTGTGGACAAAAGACTGCAATGAGGTTCTTTTGTGGTAGAAAATTCTTTTCGCAATGTTTTAAACGGGCACGCCCATGAGATACTTAATGAACGTTTAATTGACAAGCTTCTTGTTTAGTTCTTCATTTTAAATTTGCTGTAATTACTTCCACCTCTTAGAACATACACCGGATGGCTTAAAATATTAATCAAAACTTTTACTTGTCTAGATGCAGGTTAAGATTTTTACCAATTACAAAAACAAAACCGGCGACTTCAAAGATAATCTGTTCACTACCGTATTTCTATTTCGTTTGAGCGTACTACATGTACATGTAGACTACCAAATCTCTCAAATGAACCCGACACACAACAGAAATTACATGAAATACCAATTTAGTTTGAGCAAATAAGTTATGGTCGTGTATAATGTCTTATGACATTAGGATTGCCCCTGTTTTCCAAAATTATTAATCTTCAAAACTCCTTGAGGCCATCTAAATATTGTTTTTGTTTACTATTAATTTCTGATCGTCAAGGCCCATGAAACAACGGCCACGTTTTGAATTACACGCTTTTTTCTTATAAGAACAACCCAGGCTGAGATTTGCCCAAAATTAAGAAAAAGCTAAGAACATCACCAGGCTGAATTTTTGATCATGTACGCAGATCGAGAGGTGCATCTCTCATTAGAACTAGCCGGGTCGTCTAGCAACGGAAGAGCTGGTGATAATCAAGCTCGTGATGTTCGCGGACGCTGTCTTGATCGTTTCATGTTTTTCACACACTGCCGGTGCAACCAAAGCAAACACGTATTGCTTACAGTTATAGGGTCTTTTTATTGTTCCGGGCATTGAATGCACTGTTTGAAAACATCAGGAAATAAGAATAATTTAAGAACAATTGAAGGCTGAAACCACCAAAATATCCAAAGCTCAGCCGAAAGTTACTGGTACTTTATAAAAAAGCGTTTATGTTTCAGGTAGACAGAAGTATTATACAGACTTGCCACAGGTCGAATTAACGCAAAGACGGCTCGTTGGAGCACTATAAAAACGGAAAAAAAGGATTGACAGCATAGCTCATTTGAATTTGCTTCAAAACTTGGATCATGGGAAAAGACAACAGAAACAGTGGGAGAGACCTTGTCAAACCACAAGACGAACTAGAAGACATCTGTTTTAGCCGACTGCTATTGTGCTTGCAAACGGAACAAAGCATAACAATTTGTAAGCTAAAGTGATCAGTTTTGAAAAAGTAATCAACAGATAAGGACAATATCAACTAATGCTCGGTGTATGAAAGCCGAAAACGAGCGTTCCCCCCAAACTGTATAATGATCTACAGGCTTCTTGTTTTTAGGAGCAAGCCAACTGTGGCTTGGCTCGACATGGTTACTAAATTATTAAACTCAGTGTCAAGATGTTACGAAACAGCTTATTTTTTAATGAAAAGAAATAACTGCCGAAGTTTTATTTGACGTGAACTTGAGCTTGCGTCTTTAAAGTTTTATTCACAAAAGCGTGCAATAATTATTGATTATTGATATTGACTTCTCATTTTTGTTTGAAAAATCTCGTATCTTACCCTTTTCAACTGTACAAACCTCATTAACTACATGAATAACCTATTAAAGGTATTGTTGGTAATAACACCGTTCAGTTCTAAAGCTTTCTCAAAAAGCCGGCTGGTTCCGTAGAATAAACTAATAAATATCATGGAACCGTTTAGCTCTAAGCAAGTTTTTTTACCAAGAAAACCATAAAGAATTCTTTTTGTTTTAATTGTGATAGAAAAAATACAATGTAAATTTTATTTTAGGCTGAACTTACTAAAGAAATTTTGAGCATCGAACTTTGGTCAAAATTACTTTGTCCTTGCAGAGCACTGAAATAAAACGTAAAAGATCAAACCAACACTTCGAACTATTTTCAGAAATAAAGAAAACAGATTTTTGAAACCAGTGCCTTATTCCTTTTAGTTTTTATCAGGTTAACTACGAACTATTGCAAGAATGCCGGGGCTGATAAAAGCTGGGCAAAAGGCTGAATACAATTTAGCAAAACTCACTCAGGCTGTCAATGAAAAATTCAGATAGAGGAGTACTGCACACCCAGAAAAATAAAAACGATTTTGAAAAGAACTTACTTAAGAGGTCAAGGTTACTGACAAGGAGCACTCTCCAAGAAAAAGGAGCAGCATGCAATGGGGGCATGTTCTTATAGAAAATGTTTCAATTTCGGCTCTCGGAAACGCCTTTCCTGCGTTTCGTAGGGAAACTTCAATTACTATTTATTCCGGTAAAATACAGTAGTTTAATAGCTGTCATATACTATAGCTCTATCTGTCAGTTAACTGGATTGAGTGCTTTTAGCCATCAAGATCAGCGCGAACGACAAATCTGTATTAAAGAAAAAACACCAAACACCCGGCGAAACGTGTAACAGTAGGAACGAAGAAAAATGTGTGTTTGACAAGTAGTACAGCTTATCTTGGAGAGTATTAGAAGGTGTAACTTATGCCTAATTGGGAAGTTTTATATCATTTGCAAGCCAAACATGGAAACACTGCACAAACGAAATGAACTCGCTACTGCATGTTGGCATGTGTCCAAATTTCTTTTTTTAAAAAACACCTGAGTCCCCCTGTATATTTAAATAGCTTGCTGTATGTTGCGCACATGCATGCGCGGCTGACGAGAGGGGGGATGCTGCCCTCTAGAAAAAAAAACTTGTAATAAAGCGTGTGAACCTTTTTAAAAGTTGTCTTTCCTCCTTGTATATTAATATGTACCTTTCCGATAGATAAACTATGTCATCACACCGTAAATGTTGGCATCTTTATGCCCATGGATGTCCCGAATAGGCTTTCCAGCAGTTTTTATGATTCTTACACTTCTCGCACCTTAACCTTCGCTCTTTCTTATTTGTCAAACAATCATATATTCCTAATCTTGCACAAGACCAGTTCTATGACACCATATCGCAGGGTAACCCTTCCTTCTATGAAGTGGAAGATTGACGGGTGTTGTGTACACGTTATGGTGGTACTGGTTCAATCTTCCAATTCTTTCAATATAGTTCAACATTGTTCTGACGAAGCACTACAGGTACTCACGAAGGTCTTCTTATTTGTTAAATTTACAAAAGAAATGCTTTTATTTCACAGCTGGCGAAAATCTGTCGGAAGCGGAACACAAGCGAGGTTCAGGTTAGTGGTGGCGTTAAAGTTATAATATAGTTGAAATGGGTGTTGGCTTTTAGTACTATAAGCTAGGAATGGTACGGTATGGTCAGCTACTAAACTAGTAGTGTGAGGCTACAACAGACAAAACAGCGCGTAATACGAACTTAGGCCTAGCTTATACATCATGCTTTCTTGATAGAAATCCACTCCAGCAGCTTCGGGGGTGGAAGCGAAATCTTGAATCATGCTGGGAATAACGAAGTATCATACTGAAAAGATTCCGCTTCCACCCCCGAAGCAGCTGAGCGTCCATCGATCCACCGATAGACCGACCACTGTCGATCATTGCCGACCGCCGTCAATCACGTCGACCCCCGTTGATCGTGGTCGACTACGCTCGATCAAAATCCGATCAATCCCGATCGTGATCGACCAAACTCGAACGAAGTAGGTAGGAATATTCTTCTTCGATCGGCCGACCACCGTCGATCGATCACGGTCGACTATGCTCAACCAATTGCGCACTGATTTCTAAAATCATAGTTAGCACTAT
>JAOBRG010376568.1:0-11452 GCA_027574985.1 Umimayanthus nakama
GGCTCCCCCCCTCCCCCCAATCCCCCCCCCCCCCCCTCATTGGAGTGTAGGTTACGCGGAGCAGATTCTCCGCAAAGTTCCCACCCATACCGGTTCCACCCGCTGGAGGAATCCACTCATTTATCGACATACTTAGAACCTCTTATAGTTCACATATAATCCTATTTTTATCCCTTATATTTTCCCCCCGCCGTTTATTTTGTCTTCCCTGTTTAACAATTCTTCAAAATCCTTAAAGTCCCCCCGTTTTTTATTGTGCACAATCTAGCCAATAAAATATTTTAACAAACAAGGGTGAACATTAAGAAAAGGAAACGTGAAACCACATTCTCCTTCTGTAATCCTTAAGAGAGAACTTCGAAGTTTAACCAAATGCAGGGGAGTTTCTCGCACACTTACGTGCTACAAGTTACCTTACTGAGTGACACTAAACTCTGCTGCCAACGAGTGGTTCAAATGGTTCGATCAAAACCTCTTAAGCCAAGGCTAATGAATAAGACATAGATTTTGATATGTAATTAATTGTATTGATCGAACACCCTACAGTTATTGTCGTTCGCCCCCCCCCCCCCCCAAATACACACACACATATTGACATACACGTACCAACACCCCCTCACCGCACTGGAATCAGTCAAAGATCCACCGAGGCCGTCAACATGTTCACCGTAATCTCGAATTTGGAATAGCCATGGCTTTGACTGACACAAGCTTGAAAATCAAGTACAGAAATTCATCTTTTCTCTCCTTAAGTGCCAAATCAATTTCCAATATTTATTGCTTGTCTCCATGCATGTATGTGCTGTTATCACTAAGTGAGAGTATTTTTATATTTTATCTTGGAGAGTTTGGAAGGGAGGATGAACTCCCTTGCCATTATTTGATTATGAAAAGAGAAAACGTCCGAAATTAGAAAAATAGTTTAAGTCGGTGGGATGAGTTTAGGCTAAGGGGTTAACTATAAATGGTCGGTAACAGATTCAATCCTGAGATTTAGAAAGCTGCATTACTTCGTGTTTCCTTTAACGTCTTCACGTAGTTTCCAGACCTCCTCGTTCTCGCCATTACTTTTTAACTGCGGAACAACTATGGTAGGAACATCCATCACTTTGACATTAAAGGGGCTTCCTGTGACGTGATTTCCCTTCCATCGGATGGATATTTGGTATTCGCCTGGTTTCTGAGGGTGATACACCACACTAGGGAAAAACAAAGCATGTAAGTTGGACACGAGTTGAGGTAGGAGAGTTGGAGGAGAGTTTTATTAAACTCTCTTCATGCATAAGGTCAACCGGAGGACAAAAGTCACAACCATTTACAGAAATTGAACTTGTTCAAAGCTGATCTAGATAAACTGAAACGCATGTGACAAAAAAAAGCGTGCATGTCTGTGACGTAGCCATTGAGGCAGAGGAGGCACATATCTCTAATTTACTTTTATCTTGGCACCCAAGATTGTGATCAAGCCTAGCTCTAACTCGTTTTGTGTCTCTTCTAAATGTACTGAAGTCTGGCTATGTCTGTGCACTTACATTGCTTCCAAAACTCGTTTGCACTAACCCCGTCCCTACAAGGGGATCAACAGTTGGTGGGGTTATAAGAAGAGAGTCCACGCATCAACTAAGGCCAGTCCACACTAAACCTACTGTATATGAAAACCAGATAGGTACCAGCGGATTTTTGGTCTAAGGTCTGGTTTTTTCACTTTTTAATCACTTTCGTCACTATGCTTTCACTAAATATCCAGCAACTTTCCTAAATCTCTAAATCAACTGTCAAGAACTGATAAATTTGTGGACAAAATTGCCTTTTTTCCTTTCGCGTGTTTTAAGAAGAACCGGATTCCCTGAGAGTTTTCTGGCTGGTTTTCTATCTCGTAAGGCGGAGATTGGTTAAGTTTCATCTGCCACACTGGCTGTGCATTTTTTGCTACAAAAGTGGCAAGGACATTTTGAATTAAGTAAGTACTCCCCGATGCACTGTATACGTTTTCTTTCGGGGCAAGGCTGAACTGACTCAGTCTCAAAAATGTCGGTATTTTTTTCTTAAGGTTCTCACTGTAACTGGTCCAGGGATATACGTTAATCCTGACAGCCCGCTTTTGGATGCTTTCCAACCTATGAAATAAGAATTCTGGGAGGTTTTGAATTTCTTGGAAATATGTTAGTGTTCAACATATATACCTCAATTCCGTTATTGCTTCGATTCCAGTGTTAGCTCTTAAGACTGTTAAACACGTTTCGACAAAATATACCGTTTATATACACATGTGTAACCATGCACCACATCAATGTTTTAAAGTATGATTATAAGATTTTAGAATAGGTTTAGGATTTAGGAGGTCATACAAGTTAAACTTTAGCCGAACGGAGATACAGTGAAGTTGATGAAACTCGACGCAAGGTTAGACTTTCAAACTTTGATCCAGTGTATATGGGCTCACTATTCAGGTTCTTGAGTTTGGTGGCCAATTTGACCCGCGTGTTCGTTCGTTACTCACAGCAGACAAAACAAAACTCGCACCGATTTGTTAGAACAGTTTCTAGTTCGTTCAAAGTTGATGAACGCACATGCAAATCCATTCAGGTAAATGAAAGTCTCACGGTTTCCAAAGCTTGATTCGCATTTACTTGTATTTCCGTTTTGCCAAAACGTAATTCAAAGATTTTTTTTAAAAAATCCTCTTTTACGAACCTGTGAAAGTTTTCTTCAAGGCACTCAAATTCAACCGGCGTACTGACTGAGGATGAAGTTTCCAAGCTTCTTTCCGTAACAACCCTACATATGTCAAGGTCAAGGTAAAGGAGGTCTGGGGACGAGGTGTGGAGAAAAAACCTGGCAGGTTGGTTGAGTGCAGCGCACTTCAGACCATCGCCTGACACGTAACATTCGGGATTGGTCTCCTTCTTGGAATGACTGTTTCTCAGCCCCAGACACTGCTGTTAGTTTGATGACAAATAACTCCACATTACCAGCGAACCATTAAAACGCAAACCAGAACATCATTAACGCAAACACATTACATTCTTCCTGACTTTCAGATTAAGTTGCCAAATTTTTGGCCGAGAAAACACAGATACGGGTTAAGATAAGTTCCCTAGTTCGACTGGCATTAACATGTGGAACGTAAACCCGTCTGACGCTCCTGAACGTTCCCTTCCCTTTTCTCTTTCCAATCTCCCACTCTCTCTGCCCTTTAACGCCGCGCGCTGCGCAGGCTACTTTTATCGTAGGAGACTGGGTATGGGTGGTACCTAGTCTCTCCTCCGCCAGCCGGACATGTTTCACCTGCCGATTGAAACGTCACCAAAAGCAAAGCTAACAACTGGCAAGGCTCGTGCGGAAAAATATGTTTTATTATTCGATTTACATTTCATAAAAGTTAAATAAATCTTAAGTTGAATTATTTCATCTCGTTTTCAGAGGGTACACTTAATAACAAACGTGAATATTGAGTTAATGAATCTTTAGGATTTTTTCTTGGTGGCAACCATTTCATTCATCGATCGTTGTGATTATTAGTTCAATGTTGCGGTGTGTATACTTTCATGGATAATCGACAGAAACCTGAGCGTACACAAAAACCAGCATTGGTGTCCCGATCTCGGTGACCCGGAAAACTATGTAGTATCGACAAATTTACTAACTGACTTTGAAATATTAAGTCGTTGAAACACCAAAAAACAAGACATTTATCTCATAACTTCTGGTTTCATAAACATGGCGTTTTCGTATTAAGTAACAAAAACAACAAAAATACCCAGACTATAGTTGAACGACATTTGTCGACTTATCATAAATTTGTCGCACTCGAATTAGATAAAGTTTGTGGGGGTTTTTAAATGCAAGCCGCAATAATATATTTTTAATCTATTCACTTTTGCACGTTTATTGGTTTAAGCGTTTTTAAAACTCTGGTCAAGAAGAAGCTTCAGATGTCAGTGTTGCCAGCACCCTGCAGCTATTAAGAGCAATCGGCATCATTTGTAAATACCTAGTCAATGTTATCCACATCGTCACAATATATTCGTAGCTTCCCAACAAAAGCTGTCGAACAAATACATAACTAATTCCTCATACAAATCTCTAAACTTAAATTCCGTGCTTTGGTAAACAGGACAAAGAACTCGGCATAAAATGATAATCTTTAATAAACAGAAGCATTATGGAAATTTCTGAGGTTTTAACGAAGCACCTTTCAAACTATCAACATTTTCGTCATGTTACCTGCTAAAGTAATCTTACTATTAATGGGTGTTTTTCTGCTCTCAGTCAAAAATGTTGGACACAAAATCATCATGATGCCCAAAATAACAATTTTTTGGTAATAAAAGAAAACACCTGAAAGTACAAACCGCTAGAAATCCGTTTTCGCCAAGTCACAACTTCACCTAAAACTTTAAAATCCTCAACAGGTTATCAAACATTCAGACTAAACGTGGTGTTGCGCCTAGCGGGTGAAATACTTGGTTTTGATAAATCACTGTGCAATTATCAGAAATATGAAGCAAGAACTTACATTCTGCGACTCAATTTGTGTATAAATAGCATCATGGGTTGTAATATTTATAATGGAAGGCTCATAAACTTACCAATCCAACGAACTTGCATGATAAAGCCATAATACACGATCTCCTTCGATTCAATCCACAGCTTTCGAATCTTATACAATGGTAATCAGAAAAAATTCTGTTCAGAAACAGACGTCAATCGATACAAAAACTGTTGTCAAACACGACAAATTTTTGCCTGAGCTCTTTATCTGAAAAAATGTGAGAAACTGAATCCCGGCAGCCCACTGCAGGGAACCAGTACGCTTCACTGTACCTCAAAATATCTATATCACTTCCCGGCCCAAACAAATCAAAACCCGTGCAATAATAAACACTTGTAAGATATCTTCAGGCAGTATTGATTCATCCCTTGGAGACAACCCCACCTTTTCGTGCAGTAATCTGTCTCCATGACATAATAGCCGGTGAAAACTTAGTCAGTTTGACAAGATGTTTTATCAGATTTTAAAGCGTTCGCCTTGATTGGCTGATTCATATAAATAATAACTACTTCTAACAATAGTGGCTAGCCAAAACCTTGTCGGCTTTTAATGCGTAATAGCTGATACTTTAACGTTGCGCTAAGACTTATATACGCAATTATCAAATCAGGATTATTTATTTGTGGAGCTTACAGAAAGCTTTTTTGTAACTATTTGACTCACGAACAAAGCGTCAGAAAATATCAATGTTTTCGGTCCAGTTGATGTTGCTACTGAGTAGAAATTATTCTAGTTTTCCCGTGAACTATAAATGAGAAAGCCGAGGAACCATTAAACCCTGAGCGACGTGATTGGAGTTAATAATAAATAAGACATGATGTTTTTCCATTTCACTTGTAAAGTGCTTGTCATGTGCTACAACAGAAGCTTTATAACAACACAAAAAATACATTAAAAAATTACAAATAGGTAAAAAGATAAGAATAAATAGCTATTGGTTTGACACTTTTAAGTAGGTGGCAGGTGAGGAAAGATATTCGAGCTTTTGTCAAACTTTAAAATACCAAACATCGACTACAAAATGCAATACATCAGGTTGATCAGAGTCAGTGACACTTCTCTTTTCAAAATCTTTTCCTTGTAAGAAATGCGAAACTGAAAAATTGCCAAAACCTTTGAGAACACTTAAGGAGATAAGTTGCTTAAGGCCCAAAGTAAGAAAAGACTTTTTATTACAAAACTTTGAAAGTGGAATTGAGAGACAAAAGCGGTGCGGTTTGATAAAAGCCGTGTGACCACCCCTTAACTCCAACCAGGTTCAGCAGTCTTACAGAGAATGTACTCGATGGAGAAACTCAGCCCTTAAACAATTTAAACGTATACATGTACAGACACTCACACATATAGAAAGAGGCCTGAAACGAAACAAATCTATTTACTGTTTTTTATATTTGAATATCTCATCAAACATATTGGCTCACTTGGCAGGGATTGTTCTTACTGTAAACGTTTTAGAAACATAGATAAACCAGGACAAGTGCAATTTAGTTAATATGCGAACCCGCACGGTTCTGAAAAGCCATTTCCAAAGCCCGAGGAAGTAATAACGACTGCTTTACAAACATATTCGTGCATGACCGTGAAAGCAAGTTCATCTTCGATTGAAAAGTGTTTGAAAACTCTACAGCGTTACAACTATAAATCCTCAAGGAAACTGTGTGATCACAAGTTGAATTGCGCCAGCTTAAAAACACTTTCGATGGACGATACTAGGGCCAGATTCGTCATACTCGTGTTTGGAGATCCACATCTGCTGGAAGGTGGACAGCGAGGCCAAGATGGAGCCACCGATCCACACGGAGTACTTCCTCTCAGGTGGGGCAATGATCTTGATCTTCATTGTTGGTGGTGCGAGGGCTGTGATCTCCTTCTGCATCCTGTCGGCAATCCCCGGGTACATGGTGGAGCCTCCAGACAGCACGGTGTTGGCGTACAGGTCCTTACGGATATCAACATCGCACTTCATGATCGAGTTGTACGTGGTCTCGTGGATTCCGCTGGACTCCATACCCAGGAAAGCGGGCTGGAACAATGACTCTGGACAGCGGAATCTCTCGTTGCCAATCGTGATAACCTGCCCGTCAGGTAGCTCGTAACTCTTCTCAAGGCTTGAGCTCGATGCGGCAGTTTGCATCTCCTGTTCGAAGTCCAGCGCGACGTAGCAAAGCTTCTCCTTGATGTCTCGCACGATCTCGCGCTCGGCCGTGGTGGTGAAGGAGTAGCCACGCTCAGTCAGGATCTTCATCAGGTAGTCGGTCAAGTCCCTCCCGGCCAGATCAAGACGGAGGATGGCGTGGGGAAGAGCATAACCCTCATAGATGGGCACAGTGTGCGTCACGCCATCTCCAGAGTCCATGACAATACCAGTGGTACGGCCAGAGGCGTACAGGGACAGCACAGCCTGGATTGCCACGTACATCGCCGGGGAGTTAAACGTCTCAAACATAATCTACGTAAAAGCAATCAATGTTTTGTGTTCAATTGGCAGTTTGGGTAAAAGTTTTGTGTGAGAGGTGTTGTAAGAATCGTGGAAAGGCTTCTTTGTTTTTAACACATAGTAGGAATCAGTTTGGATGTCTATCGACAATGTAGTCTATGAAAGTAGTATGTAACAATAATAAAAACAATAACAAAAACAATAAAAAAGAGTAGGAATCTTTTCCCCTACAACAAAACTAACAGTATGGGTAGTAGTACTTGTGGTATTAGTAGTGAAGGAAGTAGTAGTGAAAATAGCAAATATTCCACGAACGCGCGTTTGATATGAGCTTTTAGATAGCGAACGAGGTGCTCATATCCTAAAAGCGTGATTGGAACAATTGTTCAACTAAATACCAAACAATTGATTAAAATATATAGAACTTTGTTTTCTACCAACTCGACTTTTCGGCTATTTTGAGGGAAAATATTCCGTTATAAAATTGTCAGTTTCCATATTTGGCGAAATTACAGGATATAGGACTTATACCGTGAGTAAAGAGGCAATCAGATAACCAGAAATTCAGTATCCAGTGTTTGGTATTTAATGATAAAATATACTTCCAGTAAAAAAAAAGACTGAACAGTTTTGAAGCACTCTGAATTTCAAGTTTCAAAGCCGTGGTTTTTTTTCATTGAACACACAACACCAGGCGAAACTGACCAATTGAAGCAGCCTTCAACCAAATATGGCAATGGTCGAGCGATCGAAATTCTTCCCTGCTGTGTTGTTTATGGTCGATACAATCGAAACAACCGGTTCAGTTTCAGACGCTACCTTTGTTACTTGCCGGTCTGTCAACGAAACTACACGGAACAGGTGATCTACCCATTGATTGAACTTACAACGAGCTATACTGTACTGCAGTAATGACTTGCAGTTGGAATTTCTGACTTTGATACACCACGATGACATATGTGGGAAGAGTTTTCCGCAGTTTTTAAAGTAAACTTAATCAAGCAACTGTTTCTCTTAGAAACCAAGACAAGTGCAGGTGCTTGCTATCGTTCAATGTCAACTTTAACAGTTTTGTTTATAAAATAAATTTCTATTGGTAAGAGTTTGCTTAGTGCAAAATGAAGAGCATGGTTTGGAAGTCGTGAATGTTTTGCAAGTTTTTTCTGGATAGTTTAGTTTATATTATACAATGGTCCAAAAAATAAGTAGACAGCTGATTAATTTAACAAACAAAGCACTCAAGAAAGGGAAACTGCTACAGCGTAAGCCAGTTACAGCAGCACCCGTGAAACACTAAAACAACTAAAAGTATTGGATAACTTTGTGAAACGCAATTAAGCAAAACCTCATTTAACAATTAATCAAGGACGGTTCGCATAGGAGTTTGAGTGCCACGACTCGGTAGTATGAATAATACAAAAAAGTCAGCATTGTAGTTACAATGACTGTTGGTGCGTGATAAAAGCTATTTAGATAACAACGGGCGGGTTTTTTAAAGTCAGGCGTTCCCAAGTCTAAAAACGCAAACACGTTCTTTTATCTGTCTGAAAAAGTTGGAAACACAAGTTACAAATAAAGATTATTGTGCACTCGGAACTGAAACAAATCGAAGGCCCTGCCGTTTAGCAGAATATTGACTCCCTTTTTATAAGACAAACAAAATCTAACTTAAACGGTGTTATATTAGTTTTTTTTTAAAAAGTATAACAGACTGTAGTTTATCTAAGCTTTACTAGCCTGAGTCATTTTTTCTCTGTTTGCCTTGGGGTTGAGTGGAGCTTCTGTAAGTAGAACGGGGTGTTCTTCTGGAGCAACGCGCAGCTCATTGTAGAACGTGTGGTGCCAGATCTAAATAAAGCCAGCGGCCAAATCAAAGATGTAGTTAGTAGCGGAAACATTTCACAAGTAGAGTCAATCGATTAGGGAAAACTAACCTTTTCCATGTCGTCCCAGTTTGTGACAATACCGTGCTCAATGGGGTACTTCAATGTCAGGATACCTCTCTTGCTCTGAGCTTCATCGCCGACGTACGAGTCTTTCTGGCCCATACCAACCATCACACCTTGATGGCGAGGACGGCCGACGATTGAAGGGAATACTGCTCGCGGAGCATCGTCCCCTGCGAAACCAGCCTTGCACATACCGGAGCCGTTATCAATAACCAAAGCTGCAACGTCCTCGTCGGCCATCGTTAAAAGTCGTACAGTTTCCACAAGCAGCTGCTTAACTTGCCTGTCCCGATACTCTCTGTGCTTGCGACGACCGATTCAATGGGTCCAGCTTTTATCGCAGCTCTTCTCGATCCAGGCTCAAAGCAATGTGGAGCCCAGACCTCTTTGGTCGAGGACCGAACCAAATGTAGGCTCTTTCCATACCTCGTCTCCAAGACAGGGACCGTGTCAAAGCCACAAACAAAAGGCCTGGTAATGTGTCAATTAAGTTTAGGGAAGTGCTGTGCGAGAAAACACAGCAAACGTACTGCACAGCACAGCGTTAGTCACAATTTCAAGTTATATAGTTCACTGGAACTGAGGCGTTTTTCGAAGTTCTGTAGTGTTTAAAATTCTCAAACTTTGAAAACTCAAAAATTTTTTTTGATTGAGCAAACAAGATGAAAAAAAAAACAATAAATGAAGTTTAGGGGAAAATCAGATGGTGAGGAAGTCGGTTTACACCAATCTCAGCTTACAAAAGATTAGCGTCACAAGTGCAAGGAGACGGCCGGGATGAACTACAATCGAGCATAACAACTGAAATATTAATTTAAATAACCATTGGTTAAACTAATAATTAGATACTTAGGACTTGTATTGAATTTTATTTCCCTTCGCATTATATAGGGAGAGTATCTTATTTAACTCATCACAAAGAAGATATCTGTAGGTGTGAATACGCGGTTTTCAGGTTCCTTCGTTTTAACAAGGCCTCCGTTTACACTCAACAGACCGTCAATTTTTGTTAGTTCTTTATTTCTGATATTTTTGTTATATTTGACTTTGTTTTCAACCAAAATAATTCTATTTTTCCGGACCTACGCCGGTGTTAAAGGGTGGTTTTTGTGAACACCATATACTCAAAGGCAGTTCCTATAAACTGAGGAATGTCAACCTCTAGGTTCTTTCTAAGGAAGACCCCATCCCTCCCTTCAGCGCCTTTCTAACGAATTTCCCACCCCTCCCTCTAGCCCCTTTCTTACGAATGCCCCACCCCTCCCTCTAGCCCCTTTCTAACGAAGATCCCGCTTCTCCCTCAAGCATAAAAATTAAGAGACGAACGATGACGAACCTTACTACACTTGCTGTCTTTTTTTTTTGGGAATTCTCGCATGAATCAGAGGAAATCAAGTCATTTTTTTTAAGATTTTCGCGATTTCACAAAGATCATTATTGTTCAAGCTCCTTCAAATTAGAACGACGTAAGCTATCAGAAAACAACTTGGTGTCAAAACATTATGAAGATTTTTCGTTTAGCTAATACACAAACTTAAAGACGAAGATTACATGGTTTGTAAAAGAAACCAGCGTTCAAACAGTTCTAAAACCCGAATAGGCCTTGTAAGCAACTTGAAGAGGGCAGCAAAGATAATCTAAATCGTTGATTGCAATAAATTAGAAAGAAGTCATAAAACTCTTAAAAACTTTTTTCATTACGAGTAAATCGGTTTTACCGTCCAGGGACCACGGAGCTACTTTGAAAGTAGGGCGGTTGACTAGTTACTCAAAGTGTGTGTGTGTGGGGGGGGGAGGGGGAAGGGGGTGAAACCATTTTTTCTCAGTAACTCTATATGTTTAAAAAAGGGGGTTGAATATTTTCAAAAAAGGGGGAAGTTGAAACCCCCCTAGCCCTTCCCCCTCCGCGGGCCCTGCCGTTGTCGCTATACTGTGATCAGACCTTCTCGAACGTAAAACAGCTCTATTGTTTTCTTTGCGTTTTCGAGAAGTCCCAAACACAAGGCTACGTAATACCTCTCTACAAGTCGGGCGAACATTGCTATTTTACAAACTATAGGCCTGTGTTCGTTTTACCCGCTTTTTCCAAAACATTCTAGAAAAGGTTGTTACAATCGGCTTTGAAAACAAAATTTCATCTAATTGTCAGTACGGCTTTCGAAAAAACCATCCAACCTCTTACGCTTTAACTCAACGATAAGATAAAACTTCCTCTGCTATTTATTGATTTGTCCAGGGCTTTTGACACCATGGATCAAGGAATTTTACTAAGAAAACTAGAGCACCACGGTATTCAAAACACTTGCTTAAAGTCTTTCTCAAGTTATCTTTACGATAGGAAGCAATGTGTTGAATTTAATGGAAACCGCTCAACGTACTGTCAGGTTATGAGATATTCGTAACGCAGCCAGTATTGGACTTTTGTGTGCAAAGCTTAAAGACCATCTTAATTCTTAATATTTTTCCTGTTAATTTCATTTGTTGGCAAGCCACCTTCGTTGCTCTGTCTAC
>JAOBRG010376579.1:0-11452 GCA_027574985.1 Umimayanthus nakama
AGCGACAATTACAGAACGGTGAAAGTCACTTTGACAGTTAAGGTATCAGTGACAAGTGACATAGCGAATGGAAAACAATTGAATTTGGGATATCGATCTAAAAGTATTCGAGTTTCTATAAATAAACCAACAAGTTAACTCACTAGCCCGATTCCCAGCAACACCAATCGCCACCAGGAGAAAGACGAGTGATGCCTTCATTACTGCGACAACTTGTATGGATTATCTGTTTTCAGGTAAAAATAAACGTTTTTGTATGACAGTGTGACGGACCTACAGATGAAGTGTGTGTTTGTCTGGGATGGGATGCGTAGAGATAGGGTGTACAAATCCCATACTTAACCCTCAACTCAGTTTCGATTTCCATTGAGTTAAAATGCACTTTTTTCTTTTACGGGAACTTTCTATAAGAACGTAAAGGCTAAAAGTTGCCCAAACTTCAAGAACATGCCAAGAATATATTGGATATTGAGGAATGGCGAGAAACTTTTATTTCGGATACAAAATCAAAGAAGTACTTTGTTTCTACGTTCGTGTCAGCGCAACATTTCCTACAGTAATGTAGTAATTAATGTACAACTTTTTTTTATGTATTTTTATTCACAATAAAACGTCAACAAAATGGTTCAAAGATATTAATTGGTAAATGTTTAAAAGTTTAAAACACAAATGATTTCGACAAATAGTCACAATACGATATGATAGAAACGATATGATGTGATGTGATATGTTATGGTATGATATGATACGGTATGATGCGATGCGATGCGATGCAATGCGATATAAAACACGTTTGCTAAAACTACCAGCCAGGATTGCGGCTTTAGAACTATTAAAGTGTGTTTATGCTTTCTGAAGACTAGTAACAAATATACGCCCAGTGCAATACTAACAGAACATTTGATGCAGAAATCCTCAAAGTTATACAAAAAGAGTGTAGTACTTTCTCTTAATCCAAGTTCCATTGACTCAGGCCCTCTTTTAGTATGTAATGATAAAACCAGTCGTTTCATCACGGGAAAAACATCTAATTATTCTTCTTCCACTAAATTTTGGAAAGCCTATCTTAGATATATAAAGGCGTATATGTATTTTTTAAAACCGTTTTGCTTCGTGCGCGCTTCCCAAGGCTGAGCGGCTTCTGGTTCTTGATGAGCGAAGTTGAAACTAATCAGTCAAAAACATGTGAGCAAAATGAATTGTCGTTAGCAAATTACTGTGAGCAGATTAAAAATAGCGTGAGGAAATTGAAAATGGTGTGAGTAAAATGAGAAAAATTGAGCAAGTTTAAACGCACAAGCGAGTTTGAATTTGCCTTGACACTTTTGAGCTACCGTATTCGTATGTAAGGAAGTTCAGTTTTAGACTGACAAGCTCTACCGGGGTGCCGGCACAGGCATGTTATTAATTTAATCTTAAGAAAAAGAAAGGTTGATAATATTCTTATTAACTAATAAAAGGTAAGACCTACGCCACTTTCTTTGCTTAACGGATAGTAGTTGTTTTTATCAACTTTATATAATATTTTGCTTTAACCGTGTATTTCAGAAGAAACTGCATGCATACTGCAAACTTAAAATACTACGATGAAAAGAATATCAACCATGGTCGGTTTACCATTATAGTAATTGTAACTTGCATACGTACAGCTGTTTTTAAATTATGTTACGTTGCATCTCCTTTGGTGTTTTTCATGCGTTCAGCACCGCTCTCCAAAGTATAACTGAAGACTAAAGACAGTATTGCCAGTATTGCTGTACAGCTGAGGTATTTGTTCAAAGTTGCTTATGGTTCCAACAAAATTCAAAATGAGAGAACTGAAAGTTGCACGGGAATTCATGCTTTGGACTGCAGTCTCCGGTTCCTGCTACTGAAAATTTAACCTTTTTATTATTTTAATAGATTTATGTCATTCATAAAACTTCAGAAATCTTAGTTAGTTACAAATCTTGCCCCTTATCGAAGACTTATTTTAAAAGATAGTTCATTACGCTCATGCAGAGATAAAACAATTGTGAATAAACACGCTACTCGCAAGCAAAACGAGACAATGGCGTGCGTGATAAAAGTTTGTGGAATGGAACACAATGGGACCAAACATACCGTAGCTATAGAAACACAAGGCGTACCTCCGAAATGTCCTGTTTTGGTCTTGTGTTGTACTGTGCTTTGGTCGTCGAAACTTTACAAATTGCAGTTGCTCACAAAAATAGCAAAAATGAAGATAAGTATGTTTTCCTATAGAGTTTGTGTGTTTGTTCTAAGTTAACAGGTCTAAATTCAGAACCAGTCACAGTCTGATGAAAAGATTGCTTGTTTGTTTAGAGCTGTGAGGTGGTTGTTCTTTGTCGCAAGCAGGTTGTCCTAGCTGTTATCATTTCAACTGTCGTTTAACAGGATACTCATGCATTCTCTTTAACCTTTTGAAGCTACATATTTGTATACTGAAAAGTGTAAAATTTTTCTGACAATTAAAGACAATGAGGAAAAAGCTAAGTTCAGTTTAAAAAATAAATGATTCAGAAAATTAAAACTTTAAATCACATATTGTTTTCCAGGTACGAGTATGTGTTTCTGATATCCCGTGGTGTACTCGTCGTCCGGTCACGTGAGCACAATTCGTCAATTCAACCGGACACGTGTACATGTGATCATGAACAAAGAACACTATCAGAGCAGTAAAGGTATAAAACCTTATCCTCTGCAACTGAAGTCCTCAAAAGAACTGAGATTATCAAAAAGAAATAGAAAGACATAACGGTTAACAGAGAAGAGATGCTTTACCTTTCCGAGTGCCTACACTCGTCTACCCAGTCTTCCTGGATGCGTTCATCACTGTAAAGCCTTCATTTGTGATGGAAATAAATACAGTAAGAATTGCTTCGGCCAGATCGCTTTTGAGCCAGGTTATTCTGTCCGCTGATCTATGATAAAGAAGCTGAAGAGCGTTGACTCAAACAAGTTGCGTCCGCATTGGTGCAAGATACCCGAAATCCCCCTTCCCTCTACCTCCCCATTACACGTTAAGGATAAATTTTGCTCTTTATATGGCAATTTTACCCCTGCTGGAAAGTTCGAGCACTGTCGATACGAAATTTGAAAATTATTTCACGAGCGCACGTTGGAAACGAGATGGTAAACAGGCTCTGTATCCAACCAACGCGAATAATTAAAACATCTCTGATTACCCGAACAACTAGTTTCCATATACGGCAATGCGGTATACGAGCTGATAACCGAGACTGAGAGAACCAATCAGAGTGCTAGAAACGCAATAATCGAGGTTGAAAATTTGATAGTATGGGGATAATGTAAAATCATAAGTAAGGGAAGCTATAATGAAAACGGAGCATCCTGCAGGATTATAAAAAGAAATACGCCATAGCTGAGTCAGCGGATGGTTAATGAAAAAAATTAAAACTTTAAATTACATATTGTTTTCCAGGTGCGAATATGTGTTTCTGATATCCCGTGGTGTACTCGTCGCCAGGTTACGTGAGCAAAATTCAACAGGCTTCGTGTACATGTGATCATGAACAATAAACAATATCAGAGCAGTGAAGGTATAAAACCTTATCCTCTGCAACTGAAATCCTCAAAAGAACTGTGATTATTGTGGTAAATGAAGAAACATGTGATGTAAAATTGTTATATGTGAAATTTAGTAAATGTTCTTCACAATGAATGTTCTTCACCTCTTCTCAGCGTCAACATGTTCTTAACATGTTCTTTAGTTTTTGGCGATTTCCAGCCTCATGTTCTTTTAAAAATAGGTTCTTATAAAAAAGAGTGTATTCAAGATTAAGAACTTCTGTGAAAACGTGGAAATTAACGTACGTGTGTCGTACCGGAATCAAACTTCTTTTCTATGCTATGCTATGTAGTCATACGAAATTTGCTATATATGGCAGCAACTTATCAAACTTGTCAGACAGGTCCGATATCGTCGAGGTATCCTGCAACAAAAAGCTGATCTCATGCGGCTAATCAGTCTTGGACAACTTCAGTTGTACCACTTTGAAACGGTTAATTAATGGTTGACTAGGTCTTTTTATTATTTTTTGCCAGTATGATAAAATTCTTTGTGTTAAATGAATACGCCATTGCGTGACTCGCAACAAACATTAACATGCACACTTCAAACATATTCTAAGCGTCACCCAACAACAATGAAGTATTTTTAGTCCGTAAACAGGAAGTCATAGATTCCACAAGAGCTAGTGCATTCCTTTGCTGGGTGCATTTGTCCTAACGTAAATTAGAAGAAAAGAAATAATTTGCTATTCTTTTATAAATGAATAAAGTAAATTGTTTTGAAAATGACACCTTTTGTCTTTCCCTCGTGGGAGTTATCCATCTGCGCACTAAGGTTCCGCGTTAATTATTATCTCCGCTGTTTTGAGCTCTGTTTACCTAGCCTTTGGCTTTGGTAAGCTTCAGTCATGTCTTTCGGCCGCTCCTATGTGGACATAAGCGCACTTGGTGCAGACGTTCCAAGCTATCGAACAGGTTAGAAGTTCGCAAACCATGGGATGTGCCGTAGGGAAGCAGTCCAACACTGTGACGGTGTCATCGGTAAGTACAGATTCTAAAGCATACTATTTAATGCAGTATCATAAGTCTTAATTGAGAATATTTGCGTTCAAAATTGCCACAAAGAAGAACCATATTAGAAACACAATGCCTAATAAATAAATTAAAAAAACAGCTCTTGTTTCTTTGATTCTCGGCATGTTATGCTTGTCAATATCAATTTTCTGTAATCGTTTTGGTTGAGTATGTAAGTTGCCGGTCAGAACCTCTATATCACGGTTCGTCGGTATTCGTGGGTAAGATCAAGTATATTTGTAGATAAGCGTTTATATCCTGCAAATGTTTCAACTATTCACGTGACGGTTGCTGGTGTACATTAGTGCAAACAGAGCATGTAAATCTCGAAACAAATGTGTCGGTAAACGTTTATTTTAATTTCTAATTTCTATGTTTATGCGATCAGTTAACTAGAATTGTGCTGGACAGATTCCATTAACCTCTTCAGTTCAAAATGCAAAATAGAGAATGCTCGTAGTCTAAAATTTAGCAAGTTTCCTGTGTGTTTTGTTTGGTATTGGCATGGTTACACGAACGGTATTCCATTGTCTGTTGAATGATCGTCTGACATATTGTTTTTTGCGGTGGATGAACTGCAACTCTTGAGATTTGTGCAAATGGTACTACATTAACCTATATTCACTGATAGTGTGGAATGATGTTACGGGAGGATGTATTTAACACTATTTGAATACAATTCAGTCGTTAAATGTGACCGTACATCCACGCTTCAGAATATGATTAATTCGTGGATGTTAAAAACCACCGAAGAGTGATCGTTACAAAAAGGTAATTTTAAGTAAAATCAAAAGCGGATTGTTTCATCCTCCAGGGACGATGTAGCAATACTGACAAAATGATGTTACTCGACTGACTTTTATTTCAACCTTAACTAATTAGTTAATAATGAATTAATTGTCCATCATTGGGCTGAAACGAGCACAAGTTAAGTTAGTAACTGTCTCTCTGATTGTGTGATTTTGACACATTTTGCAAATTTTGGGCGCAAGCCTCGCAGCGCCCCCTCGCAGCCCCACAGCTCCCCCTACACAGGTCAGAAAATAAACTCTTGTTATAGGGCTCAAGAAAAAACATTGGAGTACTACTACCATATGGGCAAAACAACATCTTTAAACTAAAACGGCATTTAAAATTAGTATGGTTCGGTCTGGTTAATGACCACCGACTACACGCTTCTCTTAGACTTTGATAGACATGATGTATTTACTTTCAGATTAGAACTACTCTCAGCAGCCCAATTGTCAGTTACCAAATTGATTAAACTAAGCCAAAGTTAGAAAGAATGTCCGAGAAATAGGAAAAATGTCATCAGTGCTAAAGGAGGTAATAGAAATACAAATGTAGACTATAAAGCATTCTTTTTGAAATTATCTCAGTGCAGATCCGAATAATTGCAACTTGACGTATATCTCATTGAGCTGCCCTTTTTCAAAACTAGTTTAGGTTTGTTTTGAAGAAATCGCAAAATAACAAAATGAATAACTTCTTCACAAATCAGATACATAACGAAATGTGTCTGCAGACGAAAACCTTACGGCTTTGTCAACCAAAGAGTCCGACATTCAGCAATGTTAAATTAAATCCAAAGAAATACTAAAAGAATGTTTTTGATACATGTAATAACAAACCCGAGCTTATCCAGAGATTGACAGTTTAAGATGGAAAAAATCAACAGATATGGAGAAACAATACACTAAAAACCTAACCTTTTGTTCTTAAGAAATTAACAATGAAAGGAATAGCTCTCCCGCAACTTGGACCGAGGCATTGGAAGAATGAAGCCGAGTGTCTACACAAGGCCGTGTCAGGGCTTGGGACTGATGAGGAACTCATTATTCAAATCCTTGTTGGACA
This sequence comes from Umimayanthus nakama, assembly GCA_027574985.1. Lineage (NCBI taxonomy): Eukaryota > Metazoa > Cnidaria > Anthozoa > Zoantharia > Parazoanthidae > Umimayanthus > Umimayanthus nakama. Next base: position 6,466 of record JAOBRG010376579.1, read on the forward strand.
CAGTAATAAGGAAAGACAAGTGATACTCAAGCGTTACGAAACAACTTACAAAGAGGTTAGTACCCAATTTTACGCACATGATTCTCTGTACACGTTTTTATGTACACGATTTTTTGTGCTCGGTTCTATGTACACAATTTTATGTACACAATACTTCATACACGATTCTATGTAAACGATTCTATGTATACGATTCTACGTACATGATTCTGCGTGCACGACTCTACGTGCATGATTCTACGTAAACGATTCTACGTGCACGGTTCTACGTGCATGATTCTACGTACATGATTCCATTTACACCATTCTATGTGCACGATTCTACGCGCGCGACTCTAAGTACATGATTCTACGTACACGATTCTACGTGCTCGATTCTACGTGCTCGATTCTACGTACACGATTCTACGTACAATGATTCTACGTACACGATTCCACGTACACGACTCTACGTACACGATTCTATGTACTCGATTCTATGTGCACGATTCTACGTGCACATAGAACCGTGTATTCTGTGATATGATGTACTGTGCGATGCTATTCTAGATGCTGTGCCAGGCTGTGCTTTGCTATTCTTTGCTTTGCTGTTTTATGCTATGCTGTGCCTTGTTATGCTATGCTGTGCCTTGTTATGCTTTGCTATGCCATGCCATGCCAAGCCATGCCGTGCCATGCCGTGTCATGCTATGCTATGCTATGTTGCGCTGCACTGTTCTGTGCTGTGAGGTCTGTGCCGGCTATATTAGACTATATGTTATGATGGGCTATGATGTGCTGCACTGTGCTACACTTAACCAAGTTGTGCGGTGCTATGCTGTGCAATGTAGTACTTTACCATGCTATGTTTTGTGTTGTGCTTTTCAGTGCTAGATCATGCTTTTTGACTGTGCACAGCTGTGCAATGCTCTGCTCTGCTATGTTATGTTTTGTTACAATACGTTGTGCTGCGCTGTGTTATGCTAAGCTATGTCATTGATATACTGTGAAATTCTACTCTATTCTTTGCTACACTGTGCTGTGTTATACTTTAAACGTGTTGCGTGTGTTTTTTATCTTCACTCAATTAAAATTTTTCAAGCCGCTCCCTATAACACAAGTAAAAAAACCTTCATAAGTCACCTTTCATAAAAATAGCATTTATAGCTACCACCTTTTTGTAACAACCACAACCTCCCAAAATTTGTATGCGGTGCGTAATGGGATTACTGCTCATTCTGCAACAAAACTTTGTTCCCACCACAGGATTTCATTCACGTGGTTACACAAGAAGTCAGTGGCTCCTGGAAGGAAGGTATCTTGGCCTTACTCTACACACCCTCCTCCTACGATGCTCTGGAGCTCAGCAAAGCTATACAAAATACAGATTTCAAATCTATAGCAGAAGTGTCAGCAGTACGAGATGGTGAAGCATTACAGGAAATACGGGATGTTTACCAGAGAGGTAAAGAAACATTGTTCTTATCCACACGTACTCTGAATAAAATATTGTTACTTAAACTGTAAAAAACTTGATTTTTTAATGTTTTGTATAACAAACATTGAATCACTTTTATAAGTAGTTTTTTTTGTTCTTGTTCTTCTTGTAACTTGGAAATCAACCACAGTGAACAAAAGATAGCGAATGAAAGCAAGTAAGTAATAGTGAGCAGTAATAGTGATGAAAGTAGAAAGGGTAGACTTCACAGTCAGTTCCATTAGTAAAGGCAAATATGGTGAACGAAAGTAAGTCGTAGTAGAAGATGAGAGCAGTGATGGTGAAGAGGGGAAAACGATAGAAAAAATAAGGCAATTGATATAGATGACAATAACAGCGATAAATGAAGTGGATAGTCTCCTCTTAAAGACTTTCAAGCAAACCCAGTGAATAAGGTGTATTTGAGACTCTATTAAGTTGCCGTGGAAATCAAGTTGTCGCAGGATGTTCCGAGTTAAAAAGCTGAAGGTTGTTATAAAAACAGTATCTATAGTCCTTCTTGGCAAATGAACAAGCTTTTTCAGAAAGTTCAGTGGCTCGCAATGAAAACTAAATACCTGTTTCGAAGCACCTTAACCTCGGATATAAGCACTACTCTTGCCATCTGTTAACCATTCAGAGCATTTGTTACTTATATTAGCCAATTAGAACTTGAGTTATTTATTCCCTATTTTACTACTGATCTCTAACCCTATCTGGGCTGGAAAAGGGGAGGGGGCATGAGGCTGAAAAGAACCGCGCTTATTAAACACTCGAGAATTTTCTTGATATTTACGATAAAGCCACAAAATCCGATAACTTTTCCCCAAATTTATTGGAGAACAAGGTTATGGATAAATTTATTGTTTTTTTAGTATATTTCTTTAAATACAAACGAAACATTTCATAAAATTATTAATTATTCTTAGTCTCAAAGTCAATCCTGGGATGTTTTTTTGCAACCTCAGTTACTTGCACGTGGTTTACAACGTCTTTATTATGTAATACCTTTCTAAAAATTAAAGATGGTAGCCAAGACTTTTTACTATGTCAGACTTTAAAGGCTTTCGTGGTAAATTTCTATTCGAAAACTTAGGGAACAAATTCAGCAAATGATATGAACGACATTAATGTCATTTAATGCAAGGAGTAAGAATAAAACATGAATGTTTTAGTTTATGAGCTAACGCGAGGTTGGAACTTTGGAACTTCCCAGAGCATGCACTGCCAAACTGAAGTTCTTATAAGTTATGTCGTGTGTATTAAAAACGAGGCTTCTTTATCAGTTTAGAGCTTTTACTTGTTGTTCTTCGATGTCAGAGACGTGTACTTAACTTTTCTGTTTCTGATAAGCAAGATTCTGTAAAAACCCAAAATTTTAGCAGTTGAGACATTGTTATGACTTAATTATGATGTCACATGTCAAAGTATTACAGCAGATTAATGAATTTGTGATTCCCTGCTAAACCACCAAGTTCTATTCCAATATGTTCAACCGTTTTGGAGAAATAGGCCGTGGCACTTTCCGCCTCCCTTCCCCCCTCCGGGCCCGAACATCCAAAAAAAAAAGCCAGGGCGGATAGGGTTAAAATACAACTTCACTACTTAATGATCAATATTAATGTTTCAATTCCCCAGATTTCAGTACAACTGGTCTACTACATGATATCGACAGGTATTTCACAGACCAGCGCCTCAGATGGGTGTTAAAGTCCCTAGTACAGGTAGAAAGACCCTGGGAACGAGTGAAAGCGAACCAGCAGAGAGCAAAACAGCGAGCTGAAAAGCTACATAACAGTGGCGATATTCTTGGATTCTTGTGTGAGCCTGTGGGCAAGGCTCAAATAAGAGCCGACCTTGCAGCATTCCGCTCTTTAACTTGTTGCAATCTTGAAGACTACATTAAAACAAACGAAAAACCGTTTGAACAAGCTCGTGATGCATTAAAGGCGTACGGTAAGTGCCAGTTCTTTGTGTAGTAGTGGTTTGATAGCGTCTGAACTCAGGACTAATAATGCCACTTCTTTAACATGTGAGCTTAAATCTAAACTATGACTATGGTTTTTAAATACCAGAGTCGTATTATAACTAATCTAACACATAAGCATAAAATCAAAATATGACTAAGTATGGTTTTCAAATCCTGGAGGCTTGTTAATCTAAAATTATTAGGCCTTCCACACGGGGGCGTATAGGAGGGGGAAGGTCAATTAGAACTCATTGACAGTAAAAGATAGAGTGGTTATTTCTATTCTGAAATATCACCCAGGTTTTACGACAGTTAGCATTTCTTGGACGGTCAGTGAAATCTACGAAATTCAAGTGTGAAACAACTGCAATCTTTGAATACAAAAGAATGTTTTGCACAGAAACTGTTCCACGTGAAGCTAGAAGCTGGTAATGTTAGTGTCAAGAATACGTTCAACTTTTTACACCATATGTTGCTCTGTGCTCAGATTTTCAACCTTGACCTCTTTTTCTTGATTCTTTGATTTTCTTGCAGTGTCTTGTATTGATAACCACACACAGTATTTTGCCCAAGAACTGAGAGAAGCTCTCGAAGAGGGCATTCATGGGAATGAAGACCGGGTACGGAGAATTGTGGTCTCCAGATCAGACGTAAGTGCCTCTGACTTTCTTGACGATTTTTAGCTTTTCCTCTTTGGAATAATTTGTATGAAAAAAAGCGTAACTTTTTAAAAGCTTATTTCAAAACTATCGTTGCAAGAACATCCGATGACAGTGGATGCTCGTTGGAAATGGATCAAGGTTTCACGAGGCGCGCCACGCACCCCGGTCAAATAGGTCAAACAGCACCCTCTTCGGGAGTTAACATGCTTTTTACTGTTATCTAATTTTGTTCGTTTATTTTTGTCCCTTCTCTTTCTCCTTGTTCTTGTTCTTGTTCTTCTTCTTACCTTCTTTCTTTCTCTCTTTAATTTCTTTCTTTCTTTCTTTCCTTCCTTCCTTCCTTCCTTCCTTCCTTCCTTCCTATCTTCCTTCCTATCTTCCTTTATATCTTCCTTCCTTCTTTCCTTCCCCCTCCCTCCCTCCCTTCCTTCCTTCCTTTCTCGCTTCCTTCCTTCCTTCCTTCCTTCCTTCTTTCCTTTCTCGCTTCCTTCCTTCTTTCCACCCTTCTTTCCTTCCTTTCTTCCTCCCTCCCTTCCCTTCCTTCCTTTCTTCCTTCCCCCTCCGTCTCTCCCTTCCTTCCTTTCTATATTCCTTCATGTCTTCCTTCCTCCTTCCCTCCCTTCCGCTCTTCCTTCCTTTCTATATTCCTTCATTTCTTCCTTCCTTCCTCCCTTCCTTCCTTCCTACCTTCCTTCCTTCCTTCCTTCCTTCCCATCTTCCTATCTTCCTATCTTCCTTCCTATCTTCCTTCCTTCCTTCCTTCCACCCTCCCTTCCTTTCTTCCTTTCTTCCTTTCTTCCTTTCCTCCTTCCTCCCTCCCTTCCTTTCTTCCTTCCTTCCTTCCTTCCTTCCTTCCTTCCTTCCTTCCTTCCTTCCTTCCTTCCTTCCTTCCTTCCTTCC
>JAOBRG010376590.1:0-11450 GCA_027574985.1 Umimayanthus nakama
CAGTAGATTTTTTCATTCCAACAACTGGAAATACAAACGTCGTACTATCTTCATTATTGAAGTTAAAAAGGCCAGAATATATAGGGACTATTGTCAACTGCAGGTAGTGATAAATTACAATCACCCATACACTTCACTCATAAAACAAGGGAGCTGCAGAACTGTCCAAAACATGGACAATTTAGTCAGTAACTGCCTTGATACGACCAGCAATTTGAAGAGTTGCAAAAACTAATAGTGCCGGAAAGATAAATAGAACGTTCTTAAGAAATGGAAAAACATAAAAACATTTCTAAGACATTTTTTTTTCATGGTTAACTGGAATTTTGAAGCATCTAATACCCAAGCACTCTCGACTGCCTTGTTTAACTTACCTTCGTGACGCGAAGATAATGATTTTCTTCTGGCCATCAACAGATATAACCCTCGAGTAACAGTTTGGCTGATGAAACATTAACAGGAATTCCATCAGTTACGTTTGGTCTGTACTACTACATCAACTATTTCCATTAGAGGATTTTCCATCATCAACGTTTCGTCTGTACTATTTTATCAACTATTTCCATTTGAGGAATTCCATCATCAACGTTTCGTCTGTACTACTACATTAACTACTTCCACCACAAAGTTTCATCATCGAAGATTTTCCTATACTACTACGTCATCTACTCCCACCACAGGAATTCTTTCAACGTTTCGTCTGTACTACTACATCAGCTACTTCCATCACAAGAATTCGTCATCAAAGATTCGTTTATACTATTACATCAACTAAGTTCATCATCAAAGATTCGTCTATACTACTACATCAACTACTTCCACCATAGGCATTTCTTCATCAAAGACTAGTACATCAACTACTTCTATCACAAGAGTTATATCATCAAAGATTCGCCTCAACTACTGTATTGAATTCTTGCATCACAAAAATTCAATCATCAGAGACTCGCCTATATTACTTCATCAATACTTACATTACAAGAGTTCAAGCATCAAAATTCGCCTATACTTCTACACTAACTACCTACATCACAAACAGTAAATCATCATTGGTTCGTCTATACTACTTCTCTTCATCGAATACTTACATCACAAGAACTCCATCATCAAAGTTTCGCCTATACTACTTACATCACAGAATGACATCATCAAAGTTTCGCCTATACAACTTACATCACAGAATGACATCATCTAAGTTTCACCTAACTACATCAACTACTTACGTCACAAGAGTGGTTGATAAATCGTGCACAGTTTCCACTTGTAGTGGCATCCACCACGTATGTATGGTCCACCCGGAACATGTAACAGCCAATACCCTGAAGAATTTAGACGTTTGACATTAAAACAACTTGAAGCATTAGGAAGCAGAACACTTACGAGAGACTAAAGACCCCTATGTGCTTACCAGCTAAACTACATTTACTCTGAGCGTGCAGTCTCTAATGAACACTCCCCTCAAATTAATGAGCAGCCTCTCTAATTAATTAGAACTCTCTCTAATTAGTGAGCAACCTCTGTAATTAATGAACACTCTCTAATTAGTAATCACCCTCTAATTGATGAGTATCCTCTTTAATTAATGAGCACCCTGTCTAAGTAATGAGCACCCTCTCGAAAAAGCAGAGTATCCCCTCCCTGCATAAGACTAGGAACAAAACAAAAAAACTATCAGTGATCTGCTTAGTGTTCCAGAATATTTACAAGTCACTGGTCTCGTACGTTTTCACTTACTGATATTTTAAAAAAAAAGTTATGCATAATTAATAGTAAAATGGACGATCATGCCCGTCCTAGAATCGGATATGTTTATTAGGTACCCTCTGTAATAAGTGCTCCCCCCTCTCCAACCAGTATATGAAAAATCACTTTTGATCTACTTTTGGTTTATAAAAGTCTGTTCAAAAACAGTGTGGTAAAAGAAAATTTGCAAAACTAGTTCAAACCTCAGATCAGTCAAATTGTAGACAAAGTTATCACGGAGTTATGCCATGAAGAGAGAAATCTAACCTGTAAAGAACTTTACGGCGCAACATCAAACAACTAAATGTCTTCCTGACGGGTAAAATCAATTTATAGATTATTAATGATCCATACCAGTTTCTGACACGCTGTCAACTTTTGCAGGTACATAAGTTGAATAAGTGATAGTAATGCTGTTATCTTTTACAAAAGTTGAACTGACCATACCTTGCTCTCGTAATACTTTTCTCTCTTGTCAGTCAGCACTGAACGAATGAGCATGCCAGAATACTCGATCACCATCTCACCAGCACTAATGTTCCGCAAACAGAACAAGCCGCGTCCATGTATTGGAGACCTGTGTTGATCGACAAAGGAACAGCATGAAGCAATAAGGGAGTATCGTATTTGTGTACAACATGGATATGGATATGGTACTCAGTGGGAGCACAGGCAGTTGGTCACGCGATCCCTTTAAGGACTAACTCCCTGCGTTAGGGAAGAGGTGACTCTCCACAACACTGGCTTTAGCCTTCTTTTATCAACAAGTGTCTGGTTTCTTTTAAGTCCCCTGATAGAACGTTGAGAAACTAGTCCAACAGCTTCTTTGCAATTGCTGCTAATTGCAACGAGTTTGTCCCCTTTTAGTATTACCCTCGATGTGGTGTTGATTGTACCTAAACACCAGCGAGATCTGAACCTACGACAACTCGTCTCAGACGGATAGCTCCACATGACTGACATAAATAACTTAAAAGGGCCTGGTTGCTCGAAAGCTGGTTAACTCTTAACCAGTGGTTAAATCGCTTAACCAAGGGTTAAAATTTAACCAAGAGTTAGTTCCGGTTGTTTTAAAGCTTGTTAACGCTAACCATGAACTAGTTTTCTTTAACTGCTGGTTAAACTTAACCAACCTAGCGAGGTCAGTTAAGTTGCTAACTTGATGTAACAATAAAAAAATGGCGACCGATATTTGCTTTTTGGTCAGTGTTGGTTGTGGATTGAAACCGAAGACTTTTTAACTCGATAGAGGAAGTACTAAAAGTCTGTGAAAGAGCAGGTATCCATGATAGTTACAGGTTCAGTGCAGAGATCCCACTGAGGCACTATTAAAACCGTTTTTACAACCCCTAAAATGTGTTATATAGCCTGGCTGTAAAGAAAAGCAAAGCTAAAAATTCCAACTTTGAAAAACAACTCTATCAATAACGCAGTGGGCTTGTCGTAGATCATGTTATTTGGGGTGTTTCTCACACAAATTGTCCAATTCTTGCACAACAAAATATCATCTAAGGCTGCTATTAAGAATTAAAATTTATTCTCAATTCAGTTCAGTTCAAACCAAAGACAAAGAGCTTGAACCCATATGCATAAATCAATAAGCAATCATGACAAGAACAAAAGCAGAAGTAAACTCAACTGCATTATTCCTAAAGTAAATCTTGCATCCATCTTACATCATCGATCTAAAATCTTGGAGTTACTACTGAAATCAACTCGGTGAAAAGCAACCTCAAATTGTGACATATAGACAGTGTAAGTCGGGTTTGCACTAAAAAAACTTGCTAAACTTGTTTGAAAAAGGATACGGGTTTGTATGATTTCAACTAAGCACTGGTTAGCTAACCAGTGGTTAGTTTAAACGTAACCGATCTTTGAACAACGGGAATTTAACCGACCGTTAGTTAACAAATGGTTAGCAAATGTAACCATCTGTTAATGGCTAACCATTGGTTAGTGAACCAGCTTTCGAGCAACCGGGGCCAGATGGATAATTCCTGTAGAGAGATAACTCGCCTCTAGTATAAATTCGGCCATTGCAAACAAAAGATAGATAGAGCGTTTTCATTTGACCTTGAGTTTACCGAGCGTAAAGCAAGTTTCTGGAGTTTTCATTGGTAGACGCTCAACCATCTCATTGGATTTTGGAGCTTCTTTTGATGTTGTGTTTTGATTTGCACGGCAAACAAGAGTCTGGACACAGCTAAGATAGTTTCTTTTCAGCAGGCTAAGAACGAACAGCTACAGTTTATAAATCCTTTGTAAATGGACAAACAAACAGTTTGACTAAAACCATCAAAGTCAGGGTTGCTACTGTTAACTAGATGCAAAATTCAAGGACTTTCAAATAATTTTTCAAGCACTCTCAAAGGCCTTTTGCGCCAAATAAAATATCATAAGTTAAAATATTTTCTTATTACGTTTACTAATTCAGCAAAGAGCTTTATAAGATTTGCTTCTGCGGAAAGATTTAGCCTCCGTTTTGTTTTTAAACACTGTCATAAGTGATAACGAAGGTATAACGTCCGATTATGAACTCTTTAGTTTTTTTGCAGCTAAAGGTGAAAAATTTTGCCCATTCCAGGATTTTCAACGACTTTAAACCAAATTCAAGGAGTTTCCAAGGCCTGCATTTTCTTTTGCAGGAATTTCAAGGAACGTGGCAACCCTGAAAAGTGGTGCCGTTTTATCTTTCTTGGCAATGGTAGATGAACAAATTTTACAAGGCGAAACGAAAATCGCTCGCTACGTACCTGTACACTGCGACCGTGCCCTTGTTGAAGTTGTTCTGTTTTAACAAGCGATACCTCATGGCCATAGGAAGGTCTATTTTTGTCGGTTTCCTGTAAGAAAATGGGAGTGTGAAGAAAAAAGACTTTGACAATGCCTTATAGGTAATCAGTTACAATTAAAGTAGTTTGAGGATTGTTGACGATGACAAAAAGTTATTAAAACAACGATAAAGCAACATAATGTTTTGTTTATCGCGACACAATATTCTTTAGTCCACAGAAATCTTAAGACTGGTTAGGATATGTGAGGCACTGAACTAGTTTGAAATGCTGTACATTTATTTCACTGGGCCATAATAAGCTGTAAAAATATCATAAACTCTTCAATGCTTGCAATTGCCATCGCCAGCAAGCTATTTCTTGAACTACAACAAAGTACTTGGCCATTCGACAATGAAACTTCATTTCAGTTTCAGTCTGAGTAAAATGAAAAAAGTTGTCAAGCAAGCCAGCAGGAGAAAAAAACTACGTTCAGAGAATATCTTAGTTCAACTTGTCCAAACAGGAGGATCTCTTCAAGATATGCTCAGTATAGCTAGCAGCTCACAAAGTTTAACACCTAAGTTTTTTTCAATCTTTTGTTCAAAAGTTACAATACTCGCCATCTCATGTGACCCATGTTCTAACATACAACAAAAGTTTGGCGTAAAACGAGGGGGGAAAGAAGGCCCTTGTGCATGCAAACAACCTTCAAACTTTGACAATGAGAAACCATAAATGTTTAGCACAAAATTTTCAAGCCCTTAAAAATACAAAACCAAAAATAAGACTTTTTAAGACTGCGGTAACCCTAAGAGTTAAAGCTTGGTTCACACCAGTGACGGAAGCAGAGATGGGGATGGTTCATTCTTCCGTTTCCACCTGCACTTCTATCAGTACTGATTCACACTTAGAAGTTTGCGACTAAGCTCGACAAAGAAAGAGAAAATGGAAGAGCATCTGCTTGTGCTTCCACCTTTGTTTTCATGGTTCACACTAGAATGAAGAATTAATCTGTCTCCGCTTTCATTTCAATTTCTGCTTCTGTCGCTAGTATGAACCAAGCTTAAGGCCTGACTGCAACCTTGCAATGCTTTACCTGAACACTGTGCCATTCATTGAGGTGTCAAAACTTTCTGCATCCTCGGAATCGTCTTCACACAGTTTGGGTGGTGGAGGGCGGTGGGGAGAAGCCAAAAACCCAAAAATATCTCTAAATCGCTTTATCCTGCACAAGACGTCAAGGTGGAAATATCAGCATAATACTATATCATTACTTGGGTGTGTTCCCAATAAGTTTGCAGAAAGCTGAACCCTTTTGACTTGCACACAAACATTTTGTTGTTTACTAACAAATTATCAGTGGTCTAGAAAACATACACCTTAGATATACTGTAGTAATAGAATGTTTATTGTAGTTTCAATCTAATCAAATATTATTATGAAAACATTATTTTATAACAGCTTAAACTACGCTGGGCGTGTATCCAAACTTTTTTTCCAAAAATACACATAGGTTTCATTTATGAACAAATTTATTATTATAATTAACATCACTATTACTATGAGACAAAAAAATATTCTCAACAATGACTATGACAGCACCAAATGGGTTTTAAGCCAAGTATATCTTTGTAATTTAAATAAAGTATTGTTGGTATTATCAAATTCCCTCCAGAAATGAAAACGACCAGCACTACATACCCCAAGCTATCCAAGAAAGCAATGTTGAAAATGCTAAGTAACCTGTACGAATAGTGGCATTTTCAAGAGCTTAGACAGACATACCGTTTGTGCAAAATATGTTATACTTTGTCTTATCAAAAACACAGAGTCTAAAATGTACTGTCCATCTTACGTTGCAATTTCCACAGGCTTATTATCGCGTATTCCTTACTTCAGTTCAAAATTAGCGTGTGTAGCATTAAAGCCTCATCGCACACACGAAAATGACTTTTCTCAGCATGAAACTTATTTGTTGATTTCGTCATGAGACTTTAGAGGCGTTTTGGGCGTGTGTGAGCTAAGCCTCTGTTATTTTCCGGTTAATCTTGAATGGAAGGAGTATTAAATGATTCTTTAATTATTTTTAGGGAACCGAGTTTTACACTTCACCTGTTGTAGAATTCAGCGCGAGCACAGCCATGAGGGTTGATGTGGACTTTCTGTTTGGGGACAAAAAGTTGTTTCTATCAGTTTTACTCATCCCAAATACTTTTACTTTTTTCTAGGCTAGTCAACTAACTAAAAATAGAAGACAGTGGAGATAATCTAATAATCTACAGTTAAGTTGACCAATCATCAGATTCCTCATCAATCACATATTACAGATAACATAAAAGACTGGAGTTGGAAGGTTAACCCAACTTTATAATTCCTAACCGCAACACCAGCATTAGCCTTCTTCTGTAGAGAAGTGAATTGGTTCTCTTAAGTCCCCTGATAGAACTTTGAGAACACTAGAACAACGGCTTAACGTCCTTGTCCAAGGACTGTGTGGCGAAAGAAAGTCACCCAAAGTTCAAACGAAACCACCCTCCATTTCTAACATTTACTGTCTTGAAGGTTTTCAGTTAATTTACAAACAAGCCATTTCCTTCTGTCAGTTTATTTTCACAGCTTTAGCAACTAACTTCATATTGTTATTGCACCAATGCCATAATTAATTACGGGGAATAGCTCAATCAGTCGTAGTACCTCAGCTATAATCTTCTTTATTCTTCTTTACACCGGATCACACACATACTGACTAGATTCTATCTTTTTATGTGTTTTCTACTGTTGAACATGATATCAACATATTTATTTACAAGAATGATGAAGCTTCTTTTTATGCTAACCGCCAAAAACCACTACAGTTTTAATTTTTTTTCTCATGAGAACAATTCTTATCTTCAATAGCAAATGTATAGAAGTAACCTTGCTACCATAAGTACATAGAGACAAGGTCCGACGTATGAAACTAAAAGTATTTTTCTTAAGCCTAAAATATTCTGCTGAGCAATACGTTTTCTAAAGAATTTAGTACAAAACTTCTTTTTGGCTGGCGAGACATAAGGAAACAACAAATTTCTGTGAAGTTGGTAAATCAGTTATTCCCATGACTATTTTTAATGACGGCCAAGGTAATGTAAATCCGTCAAAACAATGTAGTAAATTTTATGGCGTGTCATTGAGGAGCTAAAGATCTAATTATAAATCTGTGGCGCAATAAAAATTATCTTAACACAAACTACAAAAATCTCATGAATATAAATCTCTAAAAATACACGGCATAGTAATATTATTTTGAACATAGTAAAATAAATCTAATAAATGAAATTCAAAACATACTGTTATTTTTACATTGTTGTTGAAGCAAGTGAGGAGATAACAGTTGAAAGAAGAAGCTCATCCCAGTCAAACTCACCTTCGTTTTACTTTCCGAGACTGCAAAAGGAGGGTTGTATTTGAAGTTGTAATGCTTGAGTTGGTGGGCTCCTGGTAACTGCTCCAACAGGAACACAATGGATTCCTACAACATGAAAAAGAAACGATTAGCGAGAGTACTAGTGCAACGGTTGTTCATTGTCACATTTAGACAAATGCTATTTACAAGGAGAAATGAAAAAAATTGTGTATTTTTAACCTGTAAGTGTATTGGAGAACGGGTTAGGGTTCATTATCGGTGTTTTTACTGGAGGTTTGCTATGGATAGACACGCCTAGAGGGGGACACCTTGCCCTTTTTCAAGTCTGAAAGAAATAGGACAAGGTGCCCCTTCAAAATGCCTGTCACTGGCAAATCTGTCAATAAATAAATAAATATATGAAACAAATTTTGTTGAGGGTGCAAGATAAACAATTCCAGTGGACTTGCTCCCGGATGTACTAGCGACTTAGTTATTTCTAGTCGCTCTCTCTTATCTTTTTTTTTTAAGTTACTGCATTAACCAATTTCACGCCTTCAAAACTTTTATCAAAGTTCCAACATAAGTACGTCATAAATTGCCGATGTATTGGTTATACTCCGATCAACAAAAATATTGAACCATAGGAACCTAGTACCACAGATGATCTTTAAATTCACAAACAATGTAAAGACTTGGTGGGGAAAGTTGTTGATTTTGAAGGAATTTCATTTTGCTTTTTACGTAAGTTTAACTTAAGTTCTGAAGTTACTGGTAAAAGTAGAAATGCCAGCTCGTATTTTGAAGAAGGCGACAGCTGTTCGCTAAAGAACAGTGTTTGTTACGCTTTAAACCCCCCATTTCCTTTTTAAATTCTCCTTCCAATCATCGTAATCACCTACAATATAAAGGGTTACACTGTTAGCAACGACTTATCCTTGAGAAAGATCGTCTGAAACTCTTAAGCCAGCATTCAGAACGAAAACAACAAAGGAAGCCCAGAACAGAATTGAAAACGAAAACTACATACCTGTTTTAAACCCAACATTGCCATTTCATCCATACCTAAACAATATTTAAAATAAAAACAAGATGAGTTCAGAAACCTTAAGAAATACTGAATTGGAAGGTTTCTTGTTAAAGGTTTAGTACAAAGCGTATGAACACTCGATAACAAAGGATCGAAGAAGTGTCTGTTTACTGACTTGTTTTTGACAACCAATATGAGCAAACTACGCAACACTGACTAATTATTTTGCTTATTTGTTTGCCACAAGCTAATTTTACAATGAGCATAAAACAACAAAGTTGATATCCGATTTCATGGTGGCGAGGAAGCCTTAAATGAAACCATGAGGATTATGCAGCTTTATAGGTTTGTTCTCTGGTCAATTTTACAACAGTTTGAAGATACTTGGTCACATTGAATTAAATTTATATGAGCATTTTTCAGATAACTAAGCTGTAGAGTTTGTAATGTTTCAGATAGTTTAAGCGAAAAAGGAATAAAAAAAACTATCGTTAACTGAATTGAATACTTTTGTACCTTGAAACGATACTGATGGTTTGCGAGTGAATCAGTATTCCGTCTACACAGTGGTGCATGTGTGGACGTTTTGAGAATATGTCTTAAAAGGATATATTTGATTGTTTGTAAAACATAAAGCAGAATTAAAAAAGGAAACCACAAAAGTTTCCCAGCTGGAGGAAACGGATTTCGTGAAATTTCAGTAGCCTTGGCTCCCTGAAAAAAGGATCTGCGTGAATGTCACCTGAATTTGGACTTGTTTAAGATTTTAACTGAACGTTTCAGAAGCAAGGCTATTGGACGACGTTTTGTTGGATAATTGGAAGCCAAGTGAGGGGATAGAAACTTTGTTTAAAAACGATTCATGAATGTAAATTCTGTTATTTTATTTGCCACATGAGATGTATGGGTTTTCCTTGAAAGGTGTTCATCTAGAATAATTCCAAGATAGTTCTTGTATCATATTGCTTGAAACACTATTGAATATGTTTGAGTTTATCACAGTCACAAACAAACTCACCAACAAAAGGTATGTATTTCATGTTTCTCTCTGTTCGTGCACACTGTACCATCTGAACGACTTGCTTCCACGCGGCTACAGCAGAAACAAGCTGTTGTCATTACATTTAGCAGTGCTACAATTCCAGTAATGTGTTGAAAGGGTTACAGATAACTCGTGACATGGAAATGTTTTATGGTTGCCATTCATGTTGGAACGGATCAAAATATATCGAAATTGAGATTTTTGCAGAACAAAAACATACATTAAGTGAACTTTTAGTAAAAAATAGTGTTTTTTAAAATACGTCTAAATGTTTGCGAGATATGACGAACGAGAGTTACTTAAGGAGTAAATTTCTCGAGACACCAATTGGCTAAAACTGCGACAATGCAAAGGATCAAAGCTCCCTTATTTTTTTAACATCAAGCCGTCAAATTTGGCAAGTTTATAAAATAATAGCTGAAGATGTAAACATTCCCGGGGAACTCCGAAATTCCGCTCCAATTTCTATGACTCAGTCAGGGCAGTTTTGTACGCTGTAAATATGGAATTTTCTTTAAATGCCTCATAAAATTAAAGACGCGTACAATTGAATTTCCGGCGCAGAATAAGAGAGCAAATGGTGCTTAAGCTCACAAACAAACTAAAAATGGTTGGAACTGAAACTATAGCCGCACTGACGTCTAGAAATGAAATAACCACATTGAATTGTGATACTCGCATTTTTTTTTAAACCAAAAAACTTTAAACAAACTTTTCACCATCATTAAATAATTTCATAAGCTTTCCATTGAAACACGGGTTTGTTGGTGTCCGATGCATATTGACGGAATTACATACAGAAAACTGAAAACACCGCTCAAGGTGAAATGTAACCTTAAAGAATAGAACAAGGACTCAAAAACGTTCAGGGTAGACTAAGAACTTGAAAGTTTGTTGACATGTTTAGAGTAAACATAATTGAACTAAACACGCTTCCTCTAAACTCGTTTGTAGCTACACCATGCTCTTTCTGTTGAGATAAAAATGGCTTCATCAAATTGTTCTTCTAAGGAAAACTCCGATCTCTCTTCTTTTACAGACTGAACACTATTCGTTTTGTTTGGTTATAAAAGTCTTAACTTTAGGAGTAAGGGTGGGGTGGATCTCTTATTTTATAGGGGGTGGGATCAGGTGCTAAACCTTGTGCGGGACCTATGTCCTATTAGTATATTGACTAACTTAGTTTGCTCCAAGACTTCTGTCGTGTGTCTTTACTTTGCCGATTTCAGAATAAAAGATAAGCAAAATAATTGCTATGTTGCACAACAATGGTTTTATTTGGCCTGTTAATAGTTTTGCATATCTCATCTTTTCTGAAGAGGGTCTAAATTTCTGCAAGTTGCCTCTGGAAAGAGGTTACAAAAAATTGCTGTCTCAGGTCCGAAATAGGGTCAGGATGTGCAGATAACTGGAAATCAAACTCAAACATATGCATACAACACGTTACCTTTCAGAGGCAGTAAGGCTCTACTCTGA
>JAOBRG010376623.1:0-11448 GCA_027574985.1 Umimayanthus nakama
GGTCTGTACGCCGATTTATCACCCAAACTGACCTGCTCTTATGTCGAACTTGACGAGCTCGGATTTGTCTTTGCCTTAGATAAATGTAACTTTTCCGAGCGGAAATGTGCGCTGCTACAACAAGATTTCGTTTGAATTCAGTCTATCCCCAAAAGCTGAAAATTCAGTGCTAGAAGTAGCCCCAACTGGGAAAGAATCAAGGCACTTGTTTTCAAAAGCAAGATCCTTCTACACACCGTTTGGTTTGCTGTGATTGTAGAAGCTCCGGCGCAAAGGTTTGAATCTCAGCCCGGGCTGATTTTCGTCATATAATCAGAAGCTTAGAAGCATTTTCACCAAAATGGCAGCAAAGTATTGAATTTAAAAGCCCGTTTATCGTATTTTTGGTCATAAAAAACCGTGAGATTGAAAAAATCCGTTTTCTGGTCCTGCACGGAAACGCAATTTGGAAGTCGAGTATCGACTTTTTGTTCCCTGTTTTGCAAGAAAACGGTTGGCCCTTGGGTACAAGCATTTTAAATTCTATTATTGTATTTGTGGTCAAACAGAAACGTGATGCTGACAGTTTTCTGCAAAATTCGTTTTCGGCCCCTGCACGAAACGAAAACTGCGATTCGGATACCAATTTCCGTTTTCTGTTTTGGCAATAAACGTAAAGTCGAAGACAAATATCAAATTCCTATTGCCGTTTTTTAAGAAAACGGTTGGCCCTTGGGTACACGCATTTTTAATACTCATCAACTCTCATACATGTCCAATTTGGAATCGGAATCAGTTCATATAAAAGGGATACTGATGACAATACAGCTACCTCACAATTCTCTGAGTCACATAAGGATGAAGAGCGTGAAATTGTGACGACATGTTGGCAAGCGTTGCCAAGCAGTTTGTGTGCAAATATTTATCCTGCAATAAAAATAACAATGGAAGAATTTTTATATTGATCACTAAAAGTCAAAACAAATTCAATGACACCAATTTAACACTATAAAACAATACAAAGCAAAAGGTTAATGCCGACTGTAATTGAGAAGTCAACACAAGATAAAAATCAAATGTGACAACATGATTGTTTCTACTACTCGCAGTCTGATATACCATTTTATAATATCAAACACTCGATATGGAATTTCTGGTAATCTGATTCGCTCCCAACTCATGATATAAATCCTATATCCTGGAATAATTGTTAAACACCCCTTGTGTTACTTAAGAGATTCAAGAAGAGCGCATCAAAGAAGGCACAAGGAACCTTGAAAAACTTGTCCCTTTGAGAGACAAGTTCTTTATCAAACTTGTTTTCATCAGCTCCTTAATTAACCTTTTCAGTATCGGAGAAATCGTGCGAAGGACTTTGCAAATGTCTAAGCCAATACCAATAGTCCATCCAGTGTGATATTGCAGATAGCTGTATATACTAACCCTCATCTTGGTCATATTGTACTGTATTGTCCTCAGTACAACCAATACCAACAGTCCACCCAGTGTAATATTGCTGATGACTCTTTCCGTGTACCATGATATATCTGACACTGCCTAAGACAGAAACGGATTTGAAGACACAATTAACATCTAGTTCAGTTCAAATTACCCTAACAAGCATAAATGGTTCAAATGAAGACAGACACAGTATCTATTGCTTGTAATGCCAGACGGATTTCTCTAATAAAAAACGAAAAATCTCGAAAAATGGAAGTCATTAAAGTGTTTATATCACTCGTGGGTTTTTTTCATATTTAGAATCTACTAAACGTTCTGATACACATAGCAAAAACTTTTTTGGTTTGGATTTTTTTCGTGGCGCAAGTCGCGTTCAAACAGGTGAAATTCAAACAGGTTTCAAAATGACCGCGCAAAAGGAAGAATGGCTCCAAGTTCGGCTGTGACGTCATTACAGAAATCATACTTCGAGTCTTCAATCGCTGGAGAAAGAACTGACATTCTTTACATCTGCTGTTCATAATAAGATAGGTCAGGAAGCACAAAACAAGATATTTCTCTAGCAATTGAAGACTCGAAGTCAAGTATGAATTCTGGAATCTACGTCACACTATCCAACTTGGACCCATTCTTCCTTTTACGCGGTCATTTTGAATCCGGAAGCGCCTGTTTGAACGCTAATTGCGCCATGAAGAAAAATTCAAACAAAAAAATGGTCAGTCAGTCAATCAATCATCAATCAATCAGTCAGTCAGTCAGTCAGTCAATCAATCATCAATCAATCAGTCAGTCGGTCAGCCAATCAGTCAATCAATCAGTCAATCGGTCAGTCAATCAATCAGTCGGTTAGTCAATCAATCAGTCAGTCAATCAGTCTTTCTGCTCACTCTCTCTAGCACCAACACACACACATACGCAAACCTAGCCCAAGCAGTTGAGCTTACCAGTTCATGGACTGATTTGTTGAAATTTTCATCTTGACTCAGGATTAGAAGAATGATAAGTGACATGTAGATGTGGTGCGAGTTGTGCTCCTCGGCTCGATACAGCAGCTTTAGTATTGGAATTACCTGGTGGACAGGAAATCAGACCCAGAATGTAAGAACTTTACATACAAATGAAACTGTGGCATGTCGCGGAGCTCTCAGAGTGGGAGGAATGGTAACACACTAAACCGGTGAAAAACCTGACGTAAAACAAATTGTACACTTCTTCGCCAAAAATATGAAAGGTTACTTCACAAAGGCTGTTCGTCGGACATTAAAACATCTTTTCTAGCAAAGTCAGACAAAACAGCAAGTGTAACGCGTCTGATGCAAGGTTTTGTCAAACTTACCCAAAGATGTCCAACGCTTTGTTATATGAAACTGGCCCAAAGATGTCCGATGCAAAGTTTTATGAAGTTGGTCGAAAGATGTCAGATGTCAAAGTTTATGAAACTGGCCCAAAGACGTCCAATGCAAGCTTTTATGAAATTGACCCAATAAATGTCCGACAGGGTTCGCACGTCTTCCGAAATTCAAAAATCCAGGGTTTCCAGGGCTTTTTTTACGTTTTTTCAAGGGTTTTTCCCAGGCCATTGACGTTCAAAAGGTAATGTAATCACTGTATAGCAACATTGTACTCCAAAGTGCACATCATTTCGATACTAAACAGTGCTTTCTAACATAAAATGATGTTTTTGAAATGACAAGAAAAACTACAACATCGACTGTTACTTGTACTGAAATCAACAAAATGCACCATTTCGTGAATTTATTTTTTCAAATGTATTCTGTGAGATTTCCAGGGCTTAAATAAAAAGTTTCCAGGGCTTTTCCAGGGTTTCCAGGGATTTCTAGGGCTTCAAAAATTTTCCAGGGTTTTCCAGGATTTCCAGGGCCCGTACGAACCCTAGTCCGATACAAAGTTTTATGAAGCTGGTCAAAAGATGTCAGATGCAAAGTTTATGAAACTGACCCAAAGATGTCGATGAAAAAAATTTTGAAGCTAGTCAAAAGATGTCAGACTCAGATGCTAAGTTTTTATGAAACTGACCCAAAGATGTCGATGAAAAATTCTTTGTAGCTGGTCAAAAGATGTCAGATGCTAAGTTTTATGGAACTGGCCCAAAGATGCCCAATGTAAGGATTTACTTAGCTGACCGAAAGACGTCCGATGCAAAGTTTCTTTAATGAAATTGGCCCAAGTATGTCCGGTACAAAGATTTATGTAACTAGCCCAACGAAAATCATACCCGGTGCAAAGTTTTATAAAACTGACACAAAGAGAATAGGATGGCCTTTTCAAGGTGTTTTCCAGGAGTACTTTTCACGCGTTTATGGACCCGTTTCAAGGTTCCTGAGGCAAATGAAAACCTGACCTTAGCACTCTGTTAACATCAGAAATGGAATAAACTGGTGAAAGTTAGTAAGTGCCGAAAATTTTGTGAGTTAAGATTGAAAACTGTGGCACTGGTAAAGTTTTTTAAAGCGAGAAATTTATTAGAAAATGGAATGGGGATTTTGCGTGCCTCGATCCCATGCAAACCTCCCATATATTCTCTTTTAGAACTTCGGAGTATTTTTATAAACCTTGCTAGTGTTACAGTTTTAACATTAAATCCCAAGATTTTCGGCACTAACTAACTTTCACCTGATCTTTTCACTTCTGACACTGACAGAATGCTAACGTCAGGTTTTCAGTTGCCTCAAGAGCAGTGAAAAAACGATTGACTTTGTTCAGAAAAATCGTTACATACTATCTATATTTACATCAAGCTATATTTACATCGAGCTATTATTTGGATAACTACTGAAAAAGCTGCTGGAGCATGTTCGAAATTTAGTTAGAGTGCTGGCTTGCTGTAACTCGACTGGGAGGCTATTCCAAAGCATCACACTGCTATAATTAATACTGTCTTCAAACACTGAGCTCAGGTATTCGGGTGCAGTACCTTTTATAAAAAGTAAAAGTAAAGTAAAGTAAAGCTGTCTAGCTAGTCGCCGCCTCAAAGTACAGAAGCAGCACAGGTCACGAAATCGAACTGAAAGCATCTGGTGGCGCCTCTGGCAGCCGCTATACAGTCCATGCATGACCTCGGACCACAGCTCCAAACACCGGGATCACTACCCTACTCTTTTCGAGAAGTGTCTGGGTTCTTTTAAGTCCCCTGGCTATCATTTCAGGAGACTAGACCAACGGCTTAACGTCCCTGTCCACGGACGGTGTGGCGAAAGAAGGTCGCCCAAAGTTCAACCCTCGACCAGGCCGGGAATTGAACCCGGGATCTCCTGGTTGGCAGTCAGAGATCTTACCAACTGCGCTAACCTCGCACACACGATATAGGTTTTAGGACCATAACAGCTTTCTAAAAAATCTTAGATCGTAGCAAACCAGATAAGCAAAATTGCACGCAGCTGACTTACCAAGTTATCGATGTCCGTTCTCGACAGTATAAACGATGCAACATTTGGGTTTCTGTGCAGTAGAAGATATAGCAGCAACGTTGTCTGATCCTTGTACAAGTCCCTGGAGCAAGGAAGATTGGCGACATGGAAGAACAAGTGTGATTAAAGCAACTCAATTTATTTTCTGTTTTAAGCCGAGATGCCATCTTTTTTTAAGAAAGGAGCTGTTAAAATTCCTGATAAATTAATAAACTTGAAAACAAGAGAAGAGTAAAACAGTCTATCAAGCTGAGTGTAAACTACACATACCCTGATTGGCTAAAGATACGTTAGAATGCGTTAAGACGTTAAGAATGATCAATCCCATATAAATCGATTACAGGTAATTATAATGCATGCACGTTAAACTGGTAAAGGGTAACTTTCTAGTTGTTCCTGCAAATGGAATAAGAAGGTAATGGTTTGCAGCAGTAATACCCCCATTAGCAGAAGAGGAATGTTAGCAATGTGACATTATGTGTTAATTACCCCTAGGCATACGTAACGGGAAGGAGAGTGTAAGGCATGCATACTGTTTTACCAATACGTATTTATACATGTCTTACATTCCCTCTTTGCCAATACGTATGCTTGTGTTGGGTAATGAACCACCTAATTGTCAATATTCCACTTTTGCTAATGGGGTATTACAACTGTTCGTGATATAGTTTAACTTTTGGGACAATCCTCGAGAACCCTGGAATCCACACTATAATATTTAGTTATTGCTTCCTAAGCTAATCTTGTGATCTCTCGCCCTCCTTCACCCAAACACGTCACATCACGATGTACTAAATTAGCGGTAAACCATTCCTTAATTTTCTTAATCGAAACGTGAAATTCAACCCGGGCAATCTTGAGTAAATCTTAGGGAAACAAATCTAGTCTTTGCATCACGCAATAAAAGTACAATTTAATTAACAAGAACCATGCCATCATGGGAAGCTACCTGCATATCGCGTCATACAGCATTCCCAGATTCAGTGTGAATGCAGGGAGAACCGATTGGTCTGATGAATGTGCTGCTTCATCCAGCTCAGCTTGATGTGCTTAGTTGTTCAGTATTAATAAACAAATCAGAATTAATAGCTGTCACCATCACCGACTTAGTCAATCACAGTCACACAGTTACTTTACTACTATTACAAGTGAATTCAAAAGCTACATTAACTGGCTTGTAGCTAGTAAGGGGTGGACCATTTGACCTTTGAGGGGGAGGGTGGAAGAATTGGTTAGCACAAGAAATTTTTTCTCACTGGCCAGTTGTGTAGGCAATTTTTTTAGAACTGTACTTGCATTTTTATAGCCATTCGTGTAGTATGGTTTCTTTTTTTACCGTAAAGGATTTGCAGGATTTTTTTTCAAATCTTCCACTCCCTCCCCCCTTCAAAGATGAAGTGGTCAACCCCTTAATGTTCAACGACTTATACTGTAAACATCCCAACAAAATGTGATATTTTTGTTATTCTCCTTGTTTATATCAACATTCCCATCCACATTGTCGTCCACACATCTGGTTCCATTTTACTCATCATCTCCATCCATTACCTTGCATGCACTTTATCAATCCTCATTGCCATTTGTATTCACGTCACCATCTGTATTCACATCACATCTCCGTCCGCATTGGTGTCTCCATCCGCATATCTGTTTCCATCCTATTCACCATCTCCATCCACTTTACATGTACCAAATCCGTCTACATTAACATCTCTATCCACACAGCATCTTCGTCCACATCACCATCTCCATCCATAATGTTGCCTTCACTGTATTCACCATCTCTATCCATTTTACAAGTACTGTATTGATTAGATTAACCACCATATTGACCGCATTAACATATCCACAGAACTTTCTCGGTCCATATCACCATTTCAAGCCACACTGCTGTCTTCATCCGCACATCTGGCACCATTTTATTCACCATATCAACAAACATTATCATCTCTATACACACCAATCTCTAAGTCCACACCACCATTTCCATCCACACTGCTGTCTTCACCCACAACGTTATATCCATCGTCATATCTGGCCCCTTTTTATTCACCATCTCTATCTCCATCCACTTTACATGTACAAGTAACATGTCCATCCAAGTCACCATCTCTATCCACATAATCACCTCCGTCCACATTACTATCTCCGTCCCAGGGCAATCAACTTTATCTTTCTTCACAAGTCACCATCACTATCCACATAATCACCTCCGTCCACATTACTATCTCCGTCCCAGGGCAATCAACTTTATCTTTCTTCACTCGTCCATGGGAAAAGTAAGTTCTGAGTTTTACTTGTCCATAAGCAATTTTCACTTGTCCAAAGAAACTACTTTTACACATATTTGCTGAAACTTTTGAAAAAACCACGTCACAGTACTGCTACTACCTGTCGAAGGCATATACGCCAATTGAAAAAGACTTTCAAAGCAGCCATTTTAGCTGTGGTTGTTAACCTTGGTTACAAACTCAGATTGAACGAAGCATCAATTCTACTCGTCCAAAAGAACAAGTGATTCAGCAAAATTGGTTGTCCAGAGCTAAAGTAACTCGTCTCAGACGACCAGACGAGTGAAAGTTGATTGCCCTGCGTCCACATTGTTGTCTCCATCTACAAATCTGGTTTCATTCTAATCACCATTGCCATTCACTTTTTAATATGCATGTATCACATTCATCCACAATATCATCTCCGTCCACATCACCATCTCCGTCCACACCGTTGTGTCCACTCAAACAACTATTTCCATGTTATTTTCCATCGCCATCTAGATTACCATCTCCATTCACTCTCCAAGTATCATCTTTATTCACATTACCACCTCCAACCACATCACGATCTCTATCAACATATATTTGTTTCCATTCTATTCACTTCAACCATTTCCATCTACATCGCTGTCTTTGTCTTCATATGTTTCCATTTTAATAAAAGTGTGTTTAAAAACGTTATTACACTATGTCCATCCACAATGCTTCCTATTTATTCGCCATCTCTATCCACATCACTGTTTTCATTCAAACTATATGTACCATGTTTATCCACTTTCACATCACTTTTTCCATCCGTGTCACTGTCTCCATCCATCATCTGTCTCAATATTTACTTCCGTTTCCACATCGCTTTCTCCATCCACATATTTACTTCCATTTCCAAATTGCTGTCTCAATCCACATAATTATTTACTTCCATTTCCACATCGCTGTCTCAATTTAGTTCCATTTCTTCATCGCTGCCTCGATCCACTATTTACTTCCATTTCCACATCGCTGTCTCAATCCACATAATTATTTACTTCTATTTCCATTCGTTGTCTCCATCAACATATTTACTTCTATTTCCACATTGCTGTCTCCATCCACATATTTAGTTCCATTTCCACATCGCTGTCTCTATCCCCAGAATATCTACTCACATTGCCACCTTCATCCACACTACATGTTCCATTTAAACCCACATCACTGTCTCTATCAATCTCGCTATTTCCATCCTCTACCTTATACATTGTACCACCTCAATTCACTTTGCGCTCGAGACCAATATAACTGTCTCCATTTACATCACCATCGACATCACCATCCAAATTTACTTCACCATCTCAAGTGCCACATTAACATCACTAGATATCCAAATTACTGTCTTCATTTACATGTCCATCTCCATCTACATTGCACGTCGTCTTCCCAACCTTACATGAACTCTGGGACATTACTGTTTCTGCTTCAACTCTTCCCATATCAGAATCTCCCTACCTTTCCCCCTTAGAAGTTGAAACATTCCAGCTCTGTTTCTACTTCACCTTCAAATTAATGATATCTGAAATCTTATCCTATTTACAGTCACCTTTACAAAAATGTCTGTCTTTACTACAAATGAATCAATAACCTAGGTTTTAAAAGATTGACCAAAAATACCTTTTCCTTGCCTTTGGGTAAATGAAAAGAGTGCCTGTCTGTAGGGGTTGAGTTTTGTTTTGTCCTGTGTGCAGTGGTTGACAAGCACTAGCAGTAACAACAGGCTCTGGCTGGCCAACAGGGACTCATGTTGAGCATCCTCTGACTGCCCACTGCCAAACCATGACCATATACTGGCTAAAAAGGCGATGGCACAAACAATTACAATATACACAAGTTTGCGAATAGCCCAAGGACCTAGGGGGTGTTGTGGAGTTTCATGGGGATTTCATTTTCTTTTTGCAATTTTGCTTACAATTTCATTATTATGTGCCCTAAGTATAACAAACTACCTTACCAGTCAAAAATTAGTATTTTTCAATTTTTAGTTAGAGGTCTGGTGAAATTTCAGGAATTTTTCAGGACATTTGAAGGACCGATCATCATGATTTAACTTGTTACAAGTGTACAGTACTTACAGAACCAGCCTGTTGTACTGCGACCCAGCTCGGCCGGAGCTTGCTCATGTTTAATAAAATTCTTTAGAAGAACTTGAACAAGTTCATTGGCTCTCATCATGCTGGAAAGAATGCCAAGAAACACAAGGATAATGAAAAACACACTGTTAGTAAGAACAGTAATAATAAATTTATTATGAATGTTGCTGTAGCTGTGTCATCACATGATGGCCAATCAAGAAAGACAGCATTTGTGTGACCAATGGAATAAAGCACTGACTAATAAAACGGGCCTCTCCTGCTTGAGCCAACAGCCTGCTAGCAACACTCTTGTATATATACATGTAGCCAGCTTTCCCACCAGTTTGTGTTTCATCGCAAGGCCGCTTTAGGAGAGCTATGCCATAAATCATTAAAAACTAAATTTTTTTGTATGGCCCACTAACCAATGAAATAATAAATAGCTATCACAATAACAAGAAACTGCTATTAACTTAATCCATATACACTGTAGGTAATGCATGTATTAAAAATGTCCAGTTACATAGATAGCTTACAGAACATGTATGTACATTACACATAAAAAATTATACAGTTAAGAGAAGAATAATGCTTACCCCCAACTGTCAAGACAAACAAGATAGCGAGACAATTCTTAATTAATGTTCACAACAGAAATGCTCACCACTTTCCTCTCATAATGGTGTGGAAGAATATGTTGGCATTACATGCACCAGGATCAAACATCTGCACTGACAGTAACACTAGTAGTGTGTTGATACTTTCCATGTGGATTCCATATATTGACTCACTGAAAAGGAGTTAAAAGCTTCAGGTTAAAAATTGGACAGGTGTAGATATTGCTGCACAAGATTATCATCTTAAATGTGCTTTCCATTTATCAGTACATTCTTTAAGCTTATCAAGAATTATACAACATTACACATCATCAAGTACTTCTTAAAACAACCCACAAGTGTATTCAAAGATTTGAAAACAAATTTTAAGTGTATATATCACTTGTGGGGTTTTCTCATATTTATAATCTACTTATTATTCTGATATACATAGCAAAAAATTTTTTTGATCTGGATTTTTCTTAGTGACGCAATTAGCCTTCAAACAGGCGAAATTTTACTTCCGCATTCAAAATGACCGCACAAAAGGAAGAATGAGCCAAGGTTGGATAATGTGACGTCACAAGCAGAATTCATACTTTAAGTCTTCAATTGCTGGAGAAGTATCTTGTTTTGTGTTTCCTGACTTTTTGTATTATAAACAACAGATGAAAAGAATGTCAGATTTTCCTCCAGTGATTGCAGACTCGAGGTATGAGTGGTGGTTGTGATGACACAGCCCAACTTGGGCCCATTCTTCCTTTTGCGCGGTCATTTTGAACCGGAAGTAAAATTTCGCCTGTTTGAATGCTAATTATGCCACGAAGAAAAATCCAAATCAACTTTTTTTTTTTGCTCTGTATATCAAAACGATGAGTAGATTCTTAATTTGAAAAAACCCCACAGGTGATATATACACTTTAAAAAGCTTTTCAAACTACATTAAAAGCATTTGTAGAATTCCTCTGACACCAATATCCTCACTACAGTACCTTACAGTGTAGCTTATGGAAAAAGAGCCTTTGGTGCAGTTTCATAGGAGTTCTACAACTTAGTTGTTTACTTTCTGTACAGCGAACACTTATGTCTTCATCCAAGTCTTTACATGTACACTACATGTACATTGTACCTTACGGGCAAGTCCACCAACAAATCAGCCAGACAACTGACAATATCCTCTATTACACCACAATCTGAAAACACAAAGAAACAAGTTTGAGTCTGATAAAAATCACCAATGGTTTAAGTTTTACAAAACATTGTAGGCACATGTCAGATGATGCAAAATTTCATTATTATTCAGTAAAAATATGGATCTCTATGAAATCTGAGTACTGATAAGTTGGTTACATAGGGCTATGTACACTGTGTTGTATGGCTTTCTGAGCAGAGTACTGTCACAATCTTCAGTCCCAACTCACCTTTACAAATGAGGTGGACAGCAACTTTCTCTCCATCTGTTCTATTGATCTATCAATGTAAATGAGCGCCGGTCATGGCAGCCGCTTTTCTAAATGTGTGCGTATTTTTTTTGTTATGTATCTTCGGTTTTAATTCTGGCAGTGTGTATTTGATGCCAAGCCACTGTAATGTTTGCCTGTACAATTAT
>JAOBRG010376634.1:0-11447 GCA_027574985.1 Umimayanthus nakama
GCTGTTTTATGAGTGATAATTGGGAGGGGGGGTAGGGGGGAGGGAGGGGGAGGAAAGAGTAGCTAATCTTAGAAAACGGTCTTTTATTATTTTATGTTTTACAATTTTATTACTCGGGAGGCTTCAGAGCTATCACACGAGTTTATGTTTTCTTTTGAGTATTTCTAAACATCTAATTGATCTAATATTTACGAACCGTCTCTATAAGCAGCACGTGATGTCAAAACGCGGAACAAAATTGTGTTAACGACTCCTGGGTTCACCCGCGCGATAAGATAAGATAAGATACGATAAGTACTGTGTTGAATTAAAACATTACAGCTATAAAATGCAGTGCTAATATATACTTAGCAGTTGCACAGTTGCACTATACCTAAAGGTTAAGGAATTTGAAAAAACCAAATACATTTATATGATTCGTTTTCGCAAAACTTTAATTTGAACAAGTAAGAGTGAAACTAACGTTGTATACTTTAAAATGGTAAAAACAAAATTGAAAATTTGAAAACGATCTCTTTGAGTGATATCTAGAAGTACTTTAATATGTTATACACCTTAAAAATTTCTTTCCTATTTACAAACTCTATTTTCTTTACTCGTATTTTCTCAGTTTTTTCGTGTTTTTGTAACAACCGTTCTGGCTACCACAGTTAGCTGGCGGGTATACCATACGTTCCGAAGTTATTTTCCTTTTCTTAATAGTAATATTAATACTTTCTCAAAAATATTGCAGCTTTTGTAATATTAACAACACATTTCTGAATTGTATTATATGTAATATAACTTATTAAACGTTTTTCTGTTTTATATGGGCTTGTATTTTTGCGAGTCAGGCCGTATTTCATCTTGACCTTTCCTCAATTTCTGGAAAGTTCAACTAGTCAAAATCCAAACTCAAGTACAGTAACTGGACAATGTCTATGTTCTTGTCAGCTGACAAACTCGTTTGGCCAACAGAAACGACAAACGGGGTTCTCTGTCAGTTAAATTGGTGACATATTAATACAGTATAAGTCATGTTTAGCAAATCAAAACGCCTAAAAGCAAATTCCCATTAATCAGTAGTAATATCGTATGGTTTTGTTTTGGAAACTAATGGTCTCGACAACATGTACATAGGAACGTGGCGGTAATGCTCGATTAGACCTCTATAATGACCAATATAATGCATAGCCTTGCAGAAAACGCGGTTTAACGGATGAATTTTCCACCTCTTATAAAATGGTTCTTCTACACTATTTGTCTTCTTATAAAAACCATTATTGTAAAAACGTTAGGCTACGGAGAAAGGACAAACTGTAAAGGACAAGCAATGAACATGCCGTAAATCCGGTGTCAGTTAATTTGTGAGTTCTCAAATATTTTCAGAACACATCAACCTATCTTGTTACTACACTATGTTTGGTTTTCCAACAGAACACAACCAAAGCGAAAGGGGAACGCTTGATTGTATATAAAAACAACACTAAACTGCAAAAAAATGTTTTTGACACCGGTTTCATATCGGTCGAATCAATCAGTTTTAACTTGTTCTACAACTGAAAAAACAAACGTTTTTAAAGTGTTTTCCGGCTGAAATCAGAGAAATCTAAAAGTGATAAGTTTTGGCTCAGCTACATCTGTAAACGTTTTCAAAACAAAAAAAGGTTTAGGTAAAATTGAAATAACCTAAGGATAAGCTAGTTAGTTTGCCCCATAAGGAATGCACAGGAAAGAGGGGGGGGGGGGGGGGAATAAGGGTGTGCGATGTCGATCCATTTATGCATGCAGTATTGCAGTGAGTAAAATCCGACATCGCGGTATTGTGGTGATACCAAACTCTTCTGTGAGCAACTTCTGTGTTTGCAAACCTGCAGTGTTTCATGAACCGAATTTTTTGCATATTTTTTGTACTGTTTCTTCGTTTCTTGTTCGACCCATGTTAGCACTAATTTAGTTAATACTGCTTCGTTAATCCGATGTCTTGGTCTTTCAAGTTGGACATTTCAAATGGCGGCGCGCAGGTTGCGGAGCGCATGACAGAGGGTTTATCAAGAGTTAAAACGCCATTGAAAACTCTTTTTTGAAACAAACATTTAGCTTTTAGGTCATAGTTTTGTATATGCATGTATTTTTGGTTTATAGTTTCATAAAGAAAGGTTTTAAAGTAGTCTTTAGATTTTTATAATATACAATTACTAGTGCCTAGTGATTTCTTAATGTAATACGCAATTGATATCTTACCTAACTTGCACAATAAAAATATCTATAAGTATTACTTATTTAAAAAGGCACGTATCATTATGACCCACTGCTACTGTTAAAAACTGCTTTGAACTTGACTGAGTTGAAACTTTGTAATTTGCGGTGTTTTTCTGTTATATTTTTCTTGAGCTGTGTTGCGTTATTTAGAAACCCCAATATTGTGCCCAGGAAAGACGAAAAACGACAAATTTAGAAATTAATCCATTAGAAGGATGCAAATAACTTGACGGATTCTGGGTAGTACGCAGGCATATGCACTAAACAAAGCTGGTCTCACGCATGCAGACGCGCGCATTTGTTTTTTTACCACAGGCTTTCGACTGGATCTTGGGTGGCCGTGAACAATTGAGACAGGACTGCAAAGAATAACACGGTTGCTCCGATCGGTAGATTCATATCTGTTACGAAAACATGACTGTGCATTTCTCTGCTGTGAATGTTTGCTTGCAACTATTGAATTACAGTTACTGAGGCTGTAGTTTTTCACTCTTGAAAAACTGGCCTTATTTGTCACAATGAAATTTTGCTCGAAAACCTTGAGCAATTTCGACAATACCAAATTTGAGAAATACACACTTGACGAGCGGTTTCCAGTCATATCTCGAGTAACGAATCAAAACCCGAGTTTAAACAAAACCAAAAACCTAGCTACCTGTACACAGGTGTGAACTGGAAGCGGTTTTATTACAAGTAAGGAGGCATTATAATCTCAATAAATCAAAGTTCACATATCACCGTTTACTGAGGACGAACATCGAGTGTTCAGAAGAAAAATGGCGACTAAAAGTTTCAACACAAAATAAAATCAGTAACTTTCGTTGCTCTAATAAATACAGCGGCGTTTGTATTTTCAGGATTGTTCACGGTCTCTGAGTTCGGATGACCGTTAGCGAGTAAACGCGTTCGGAGCGCGATGCAATTTCGTAAAGCGTGAGAAAAAAACGGTTTAACTATGGCAGTCATTTTATCTGTAATTATCTAACACAAGATACAAATACAATCAAATTCTAAATATCAAGAGTAAACTATATGTACGGAACTCACCTGTCTAAGTACCTTTCAATATCCCTCAGCTTGGTAGTGGACGGAACTATTGAAGCACCTATAAACCTGTTCAGGTTCAGTTGTATTATCAACCTATGAAACCAAAATTACGTACACGTCACGAAACATTTCAAAACGTTTTTTGAAAATCTGAAGAAAAAGAGAATAAGTAGCATCTTAACTGATCTACTGACAAGTACGGATAAGTCTATTATGAACCTGATTCGGCAAATGTTTAGTTGAGTTACACAATCACATATATTTTCAGTTTCTTTTAAGTTTAGCGTGTTTGTCTTTATAAAACGAAATCATCGAGGTTTTGGACTACAGTCCAGGCTGTTCAGATATCATAAAAGCTTCAACTTCTGGTTTGGTTTAGTTTTAAATTCATGACAGAACGGCTACGGCGGATACTACTAACTCGAACTGGTTCGAAATTCTGACTTGATACTTGGTCTACCGATAAATCTCGACCGATCATTCTAACTACCTCTTATACGTTACTTACGGGCAATTAGTAACTTTTAAGTGATTGCTTCACGTGGCCTCGCGTGTAGTAGTAACTAGTATGAATCATTGATGAATGAATACCGAAAGATTTCACGGACTTTATATACTATTTCAGTATTTGTAGTATGCAACACAAACAGACTATAAATTGGCTCGTGGACAGATTAGCGAATATCGAATAGCTTTTACTACAAATAAAGACATAAAATGCAAACACGAAGAGCAAGAACAACAAGAAAAACAGCCGAATAATATTTTTATGTTACTGAACAAGACTGCGAGATGTCACTTTGTCTCTGTGCCCTTTCATCAGCTACACCATTAAAACACTTTTAAGCTACCGGGGAGCTCAGTAAATTTAGAGCCTTTTTTGGAAGGGGGAGGGGGGGGGGTAAGAGAACGAAAGACTCTTCACAGGCTCAGTGACTTAAATCAATAAAAAATTGTTCAGAAGCGCCTGAAAAAAAATTGTAAAGGAGCAATTTTTCGTTTGACCTTGAAAACTCGTTCGCTAAATGTTTTCTTTTTGTTTCGTTTGTCAGTGCCAGGAAAGATGAAAACTACAACACTTAAGTGGTTCTTAGTCAAACTGTTCGTTTTTCTAGTTACAAAGAACTAACAAATTGTTCGTTTGTCCAGCTATGAAAGTTTTACAAACTGTATTCGTTCATCTAAAGTCTGTTGAAACGCAGTTTTGTTGGCTATGCAAAAAATCAAAACATGACGTCAAATAAACCATGGCTTGACTAAATATAGCCGGACTGCTATAGCAGAAGCTCGTAATTCGAGAAACGGAGAGGGGGAGGGGGGTCATTTCTAGAAGCAGCTAATGATACATATTAAGAAGGAAAAAGGCGTCTGCATAGGAACACACACATACACAAAACATACATATGTAAATACATAGATAGTACACTTATACACGGCTATTTCAAAAAGGGTTGTTATAGTCAATAGTCTGATACTGGAACCGAAAGGAACCTTGGGGTTGAAGCAGCAGAGATAATTTATTACTGTTAGCATCGACTTTGCGAAATATAGAATCCAGGTTCATCATATAGTGCCACGGCAATGCAGTAACAATCTTTGCTGACGCAATATCACTCATTATGACCGAATCTATAGTTCCTTGCAGTTCCAGTATCGACTATTGACTATGACAATCTTTTTTGAAATAGCTGTAAGCCATTTACTTACACATGCAAACACATGCATGCACACACACGTAAAAATGTTGTGGTTGTAACCTGCCATGAACACATATATAATGACCAGTAACGGAATTAACTCTGTTTTTTAACCATGTACTAACTCCCATTCTTGATAACTTACATACGTTTGTAGTACAAACATATACTCAAGGTCTTTTTTCTTACCAACTCACTTTGTTTTCAGTGTACTTGTGTTCTTCACTTGACTTCTTGTACTGAAAAGCCACTTTCAACTCTAACATACACGATTCTACGATAAGGCAGTTCCCTGATCCCAAGGCGGAGTCTCCAGCAATTCTTTTGACAGTGGCACGTCGTTTTCGCTTCTATCAAAGGTAATATTAAATACATATTAGTTACGTCATTGAGTTGCTCTAATACTAAACAATACTATATTCAACGGGGGGTAGATAATAAAATAAAACAGAAGAGATGAAATTAGGATTGTCCTTAACACTTGCAGAGCCGCTTACAGCAACAACACATCAACTGTCTATGATACATACATAAACTTCTCTGTAATCCCTCCCGAAATTCGAAAAACTAAAAAATGGAGGAAGAAGGGTCAAAATAAGCTGCGGAGGGGGGTCTGTAAAAGTCACGAAAAAAATACGGTCTCGCCCAATTTATTTTGAACCCGAGGGTAGGCGTGTTCACACCTGCAACGCAAACACAAGCGCCACAGACACAAAAGTAAAGGCCCGGCTAAACTAGGATACAAGTAGCGCGCTACATTGTAGCCGAAATGTCGTCAGCATGTGTCCAGGGGTGGCTAAACATGCAAGCTACAATCGAGCGACATGTAGGGATACAAGAAATGTTTCTGATGTTTCCCAGAAACACTTTTTGTGTCTCGGCTACAAGTTTTGTCACGCGCTACAATGTTTCCGCCATGGCTAAACAAAGAAACATTCAGGAAACATGTAGCAAGCGACAATGTAGCGCGCTACATGTATCCTAGTTTAGCCAGGGCTTAACAAAAACAAGTGTGAATGTGACTTGACGTAGCCTCGTCCTAGTCCAAACGCTTTGGCTCGTTCTATGCGGCGCGGTGGTCTGGGTGCTACTTTCGCCCCTCTGGAAGCTTTGCCGTCCGCCATTTTGAACGAAGAAGCTTAGCGACCAGGCCAACGGAGCGAGTAAAAGGAGAATGACTGGGGACGAGACTGTAGCTTGAAGTAGATGCTTGGGTTTGCTCTTGCTCCACGAATTTCCCAGCGGGAATGGAGGTGACACAAACGCTGAGCGAGCGGCCCAATGAGTCGCTTGTATCACTTGCGTCGCTGGTACGATTGTCCTCACGCACGCACGCGTTTGCATCTCAACTGTGAACATTAACATGCCTTCCCCCGTCCGAGGCACCAAAAGTGAGATAAGCACCACGTAGCCTTTAACAAGCTCACATACCTAAGGACGGAACGTTTCTTCGATAAAAGCTGTATATTTTTCAATGCAGAAATATGAGCGCTGAGCAACAACACTGATCGTCAGTTTTGTTTATCAAATCATAAAATACATCGTTACGTTTTGTTTAAACAAATATACCGATTATATTTGAAACTGCCTTTGCAAGTCAGCAGCCATTTCACCAGTCGAAGTTACGAATAAAACTAGTTGGGCGTTTCTAAAGATCTGGATATTTATCAAGCCCCCAGCTTCTAATAAGCCTAATCAGTCTTTCACTGAACATGCCCCCATTCAAATAGCACTGTAAATTAAGATGAGCCCCCATGTAGAGGCTTAAAAACAAGCCGTACATAAAGCAAACCCTTAAAACTTCATGATCTTTAATTTAAAATCTTGTAAACTTTGACCTATTCGAAGGACAATGGTTGTTCTGATTTTACTGTTATGTGTTACCCTCGTTAAATAAATACTAATATAATATAGTTAAGTCAGTTAAGATAGGATGGACTGTAAGACAGTCCCTTCCTTCGCCAGAAGTTTCGGAAATCGGGGTTTTTGAGAGACCGCGCTCAAAAACTCCGATATTTGAATTTGCAGTCTAACGCCAGTTTCAAAATGGTGAAGAGTGCGTTTGTGTTTGTTTTGTAAGTAGAGTTCAGTTCTTTTGTGCATGTATAACTTACCTCACTGCGTAAGGCTGCTTCCATCAGCTTGCCTTCCAACAATTATCCCAATGTTCATGGATCCCAACTGCAGCTACGACCACCCAAAGCAAGGTACACAAGTCTCATCAAAGGACCGCAGCAACATAACGCCACACATAACGAGTTCCCCATTTTTTTTGAAGACCAGTACACTTGTGTAGCCTCTTTTCTCACAAACTGTCCCTGAGTGAAACAACCTATCGAGAATTACACCTGTCTTTGTTTCTTGAAGACCCTGACTGATAAACTCTTCTGGAGCCCTTTAGTTGTGGAGAGACAACCAACATAACTTGTTCACACCACAAAGTTTCTGGGCTTCTACTCTTTGCGAGGTTCTGAGCGCAGTTGGTAAGATCTCTGACTGCTAACCTGAAGGTCCCGCGGGCTCAAGCCCCGGCCTGGTGGAGGACTGAACTTTTGGTGATCTTCTTTCGCCACATAGTCGGTGGACAGGGGCGTTAAACTACGGGCCTAATCTCTTGACGTTCTATCGGGGGACTAAAAAGACCCGTGCATTTCTCGATAAGAGTGGGATGCATGGTTTTGGTATTGTGGTCCGTTAACTGAGCCGGAATATAACTCGATGTCGACGGCGGTCTGACGGTTGTGACCAATTTGCTGAGTTTGTGAGACCTCTGACTGCCAACCAGAAAGTTCCCGCCGGCCTCGTCGACGGTTCAAAATTTGGCGATCTTCTTTCGCCACAAAGTCTGTGGACAGGGATGTCAAGCCTTCGGTCTGGTCTCTCGACGTTCTATCTACTCGCGCCTTCAGTGGCGTGTCTGTATTCCTAGGAATTAGTTCGTGGTTTCCTCACCCCCCCCCCCCCCTTCCCATAATATCGACCTTCAGATTTCATATGACTAACTCTTAAACTTTTAATTTTAAAATTAGTGTGTTACTGAATCTTTTGACCGAGGTTATTTTCACGTGGGCACAGTCTAAATTGCAATATAAGTATACTTGACTAACACTAAATAAAAATCTCAGACTGGGTGTTCTTATAAAAAAGCGTGTATTCCCGAAGGGGCCTTTAGATTTAAGAACGCGAATGACTTCACCTACGTATTCGCCTTTTTGATGCGACCGAGTTCACAAAATCGTTGTCAATCAAATCACGTGACCGTCCTCCCGTTTACTACGAGAATTGTTGAAGATATCGTAATCAACATTACGATTTCATGAGCTAAGAGGTCGTATTCGTAGTTAAACAAAAACTCGAAGATCTCCAACTTAACAGTTTTTGCTCGATTCGGGAAATATCAGCAGTGTATCACGGCGAGTTTGGTCTCGCCATCGCTCGTGTTTTGGCGAGACCGAAAAGCCCTGGTATGCACGATTACATGTTAATCTTTCCTGACAGAAAAAGTATTTTTGAAGACAAAAATCTCTCGACTTGTGAAAATTGATTCATGCGTGAACGTACGCACGCACGCAACAGTTTCTCGCATTACTTTTGGCGGGATTTTTGCAATGAATGTACGCTTAGCTTTCTACCCTTTTAATTCTATGTGAAGCATTTCAATGCTTCGACGCTGACAGAGACCTTACTTCAAGAGAAAAACAAAACTGTTTGTGATTTCGTCTGAAATAATGACCTTTTCACGATTTCAAGAAAAAACACGACAGTAACCTGGATCGTGATTGGTTGAAAACATTTTTATGGATGATAATATCACGAATTACGAACTTTTGTTTGGCCTCACAACGAATCACGGGCTTAAAGCAATAACAACTTTTGAACCCGATAACGGATCGCGAAAAACCTTGTAACATCGCCGTGTATTAGTGGTCTGGCAGTGGTCAATATTTTTAAAATGATTTCATATCTGCGGGTTTTTTTATTTCCGTATGGGTATAATATCTCAAGTGATTCAACTGACAACCATTGAGATTAACTGTAAACAATAAACAGTAGAATCTTCCACAGAAAGAATCAACTTTTCAGTTCTGCTTAATCAGAGAAACCACTTCTCGAGCCCACTTAACCGTTTCGGAGCATTTTCAAAAAGTTATTTAACATGCAAGCAAAAGCACCAATATTTTCGCTGCTTTTTTGCACAACTACAGTTGCAAATAAACACATGACTAAACGCCGATTTGTTATTCGCAAAACACAATTCAGACTCTGAGGAACAACACGGAACGTGTTGTGATTTCTAATTATCTTGGAGGAGAGAGACGCGTAAATAAGAACACTGAAAGCGCGAGAATTTACTAAGACCGGAAACAGTAGGTCGCGTGAGCAGATGTTCGTGGTTTGTCCATTTCAAACGCAGCCTTCAAGATTTCTCTAAAAAAGGCCCCAGGGCGGCACAACAGATTCGTGATAAATTTCTTTGATTCAAGAATCATTATCTTACTTTCCATGATGCAAATCACACAAGCTTGCGTGTTGTTCTGTTTTCGTGTTCAAACTACTGAAATAGTATCTGTCGTGATGGAGTCTATTATTATGCTAATCAAAAACAGTCACGCGGTCGTTATAGAAACTGAATGTTTTAGCGCAATGAGTCACAATAACGCCTTTGTCTCCATGGTGCTCGATAAACAATCCAAACTAGCGCCGCTTAATTATGATTTCTTACCTTGGTTGGAGGCAAAAGTCTGTAGTAGCTTTCAAAGAGTAGCGTCGTGTGGAAGTCGATTGTGCGGAAAGAAAAACTATCGTAGAAGATTCTTCAATAATCTTTTCCATCCTGGAAATATTTTTTTGCTGTTTTGAAGAATGGTTCTCAATACTGATGCAGCGGTTATGAAGGACGTAAAAGTTCTTGACGATTTTCTTATCAGCGCGAACACTGACACTGACAGTGAAGACGAAAACGAAGAAGACGACGCGTTGAATACAAGCTGTCATGGAAATCATTTCAAGCGAATGTTTGACGAAGACGAGGGCGCTTGCGACGCGCACACCATCAAGAAGAGAAAACTTCAAACCCAGCTACAACTCCTCCAAAGCAGTTTTTCAACGATTTCTGTCACTACATGTGCTAAAGACAATTCAAAGTGGAGCATTGCCGTTGGTCGCTTGTCGCATGAAAACACTGACAAAAGAAATCACCGCAAGCATCTGACTAGTTACCTCGCAATGGAGGTTGCTAAGTCAGTGGGGAAAAAATCAAAGCAGGGATGAAATTTTTTTGAGCAAAAATCCTCAACTTCACGATCAAGTCCGAGCCCATGCCGAGGAACTTATCTCGCGAACAAGTTTCATCTAATTCATCAAAGATTCATTATTGGATGACAATAAGGAATATCTGTTTGAGCTTTAGGGTCACACGGCCAAGGAAAGACAAGAGATTTCCTGCACAGAACGGTGTCTGAAACAGGCTCAATGGAGGCCAGAACCACTGGATATTTATTTAATAATTGACTTGAATGTCGTGTATTTATTTCGATTTGGATAAATTCTCTGGCTGTAAAACAGAATGACTCTGCCTAAATTATGATTTCCCGTGTGTTCTGGAACTTCGGTCAATACTGCAAAATAAGTTGCAACTCATAGGGCCTCACAGTGACTATGGACTGAGGTCGGAAAATAAGAAATATTTATTACAGATTTATTAAATTTATCAATGTTTTATTATTACTATAAAGTAAAAACGCTAAATAACGACAAAATAAATATATTGGAAACTTCACATGAACAATACCTAATAATTTGTTTATACTTCGAGGCAGGGAAAAGAACGAATGAGACATAATTAAAAGATTCCTTGCTTCTGTGCGCAAAATTGTTAACTTAATGAAAAGGATGGAGTTTTTAAAATGAATGCGTGGATTCCAGACGAAAAAAATATGTGTTTTATGTTAGCAGATATTTCTTGACACAAGAAAAATATTCAAAATTCGTGACCATAACGGAAATTGGTGATCGATATCAAATTCTAATTCTTTTTCAGATTGAAATTGCAATTCGTTACAATTTGATTATTCGTTAAGAAGCAAGTACTAATTGTTTGGAAGAAACTGTATCTAGGAGTTGGTACAGTTGACATACTCATGATATGCAGAAAAACAAAACCATTAAGTGTTGTGTTGACATCTGTTTACAACTTGTAGTCACGGTGAATAATTACATCGTTTATTTTGGGGGTTTCGTTAATTTAAATCCATGACGACACGAACATCATAAAACCGCACGTACAAAAAAAAATACTGGCCTCTGATGGACTGCGAAGCAATAGGGAGTGATAGAGATGAGATTAAAACAGACCAAGAAAAGTGAAGCAAGGCCACTGAGTAGAAGGACAAACAAGACATCAGGGGAGGGGTGGGGATAGTAGGCAGGCTAGTAATGGACAACAGGGGAGGGGTGGAAAAT
>JAOBRG010376645.1:0-11447 GCA_027574985.1 Umimayanthus nakama
TGTAGAAGGGCCAATATTCAACCAAATTCCATCAAACTTTCAAAAGTTACTTTGTTTTGCAAGTACTTTTAGGAAATAATAATCTTTTGTTTGTAAAATTTAATAAAAGAGATTTACAAACTCGGTCCCAGTCCTTTGCTCGTTTTGTTACGTTACCGGCTAATAGAAGGAGATGACATGTATGTGAAAGCCTTTGACGATGATACCATTCCCGATACAGAAACATTATTGCTGACGTAATTTACCTGGTCGAGTACATTTGCATGCGATAGCTTGTTCCTAAAAAGAGTCAGTTTTCTTAACGTGATGAATGCTATAAATTACAAAGAAATAACTGGTAAAACATGTTGAAAAACTTCACGAATCGTGAATAAAATGTTTTCCGAGGTAATAAAATTGTTTCAGCTAAGAAAAAACCCTTTGGATTCCTCATTTAACTGTGGCTGAAAAGCGAGGAATTCGTCACAAAATGCGCAAAATGGCTATCTTAAAATCCCTAATTTTCAAAATTTATGTGGGAGCATGTCCGTAGACCCCCATAGAAACTCGCGATCAAACACGGATGACCAGGGCCGTAGCCAGACACGAAATTTAGGGGGGGGCATTTTCAAGAAACGAAAGTTCTTAGTTGGTTTGTTACGGACGCTTTTTAGCTCCTTTTGAGACAAAGTATACAAAAAATTACTTCCGGTCCAAAATTTAGGGGGGACATTTGCCCCCCCTGCCTGACGCTGGTTACGGCCCTGATGACCAGCATTTTGGGTTCACAAACTTGGGGTCTATGCTGCTTCAACACTGTGTCATGTGTATTTAACCAAGTTTTCAAGGAACTTTTGTCAACATAATACCTATGAACCAAAGCCTTAACTCAAAGTAGCATATGAAGATCAAATTATTGAAGCACTGCTCAGCCTTGACAATAGGAAGATAGCATATGATGCTGTAAAGGTACTTGAACTAGTGAGAAACGTGAAGATAGTATATTTTGACACTGAAATCATGAATTTCATCAACGTTTTACCTGAATCTGCCAAACAGAAAGCTATTTTGAACTCATGAAAAGCATGAAGATAGTATATGACACTCAAAAGAGGAAAGTTAGTGACAAAATAATGAAAATTCAGAAAAGAAAGTTACATGAAGTTTATATTACTGTAGTATGAGTTGCAGATAAAACTGTTTCTAATGCTTCGATACAAAGAATACCTGAAAGGTGGAGGGGGTAATAAAAAATATTAAAGTTCTATAAATGCGAGTATTGTATTCTAGGCTGACTCTTTTTTAAGAAAATAAAATAAACAAAAGTTCCCAAGATGGCCTCAGAGTTGTAGTTGAAGACAAGAGTTGCACATACATTGTACCTACATAGTTACCATGTTTTAGTACCCCCTTCCTCCACCAAGGAAACAAGGGCAGTTTCTCAACTGGTTTACTAGACTTAAACCATCCATAATTTGCAGACAGATTTTGTAAAATAAAATGTTTGTTCATGTTTTATTTAATGTGCTTGCTGCTGTTTACAGTACAGTCATAGTTGCCATGCAAGTACATGTGTTTTGCTCTGTTTGTCACACAGTCTGCACATTTTCAAAAGTTTATTGAGGCTTTACTTTATTATAACTAAAATGATGTCTTTGGCGTAGAACCATGTTGATGTAAATCAAAACACTGAGAACTGAGTGTGCGATATAGAGTTTCAAGAAAAACTCCCACTTGTCGTTTAAAAACTTTTCAACTATAAATGTACAGTTAACCCTTTCAGTCCAAAACTCATTAGATGATGTGTTACC
This sequence comes from Umimayanthus nakama, assembly GCA_027574985.1. Taxonomy (NCBI): domain Eukaryota; kingdom Metazoa; phylum Cnidaria; class Anthozoa; order Zoantharia; family Parazoanthidae; genus Umimayanthus; species Umimayanthus nakama. The sequence goes on from JAOBRG010376645.1 coordinate 1,791, forward strand.
AATTTCTCCTAAATGGTTTCATACTCATTTCGGTTAAAACAGTTTGTGAGAATTTAGCTTTCATATTGCATAGCTTTCTGTGTGATCAATTACTGTATTCTTGACAACAAAACAACTAATTTTGTATTGACACTGTAAAGAAAAGATCTATGTTGATAACTTGCTGGGGCTGATTTAACTTTCTATTAGAAACTATTAACTATCAATAGATTTTCCATTGTGTTTTACATGCCTAGTTCTAATTTATGTCCATTGACGCTTTACAAAGACACCTGAAGTTTTTTAAAAGCCTGTGTTGTAGTGGTTCTTCGCAACAAATAACCGCATAGAATATTGATTTTCTTTGTAAACAATATGTAAAGTCAAAAGTAAGAAAAAAGAGAACATTGACTTTTATCGGTTTTTGTGTGTTGACAAGATCACGTCGATGAGACGGAATTTATTACCTAATGGCTAATCACTCCATGAGATTTTAAAGACAGAAAACAGGTAACCCAAGCTCTAAGTTCCAACGAGCGTGGTATATTTGAAGACTTTGTATGGGAATTTGCCTTCCACTTCCTGCAATTTGCTCAATAATGCATGTAACGGCTCAGGATTCCACATGGAGCAACAGCTAAAGACACTGTATTAGTATGTTAAACACTATTGTTTTGTAAATTTTGTTTCTATAGAATATTCCCATAGAGCAAACTTCCGTACAAAGTCTTATTATATACTGCGCTAGTTCGAAGCTATGTATATAAACATCACTCATGCACGAACTAAGAGCTTGGGTTACCAGTGGACAAGATCATTTTTAAAAATGTTTGACTGTACAACGACAGAAACCAAGACGATAAACTAGTTTAATAATAGCAATAGTCACATGCACGCTACGCTTGCCTGCTTTTCATAAAAGCTATGACAAGCTGCAGTTTGTGTGTGAATGAGTCCTCCCCAAAATAATGCATTTTCGATCCAGGAGTCTTGTATTTGTAAGACATAAACAAGTAGTAAAGGGAAGTTGTTGCCGTTGATGACTGAAAGTGATATTTTGTAACACACAGTTTTGATGTTTTGCATTCAGATTTTTGCCATTAAATTCTGCGCTTTATTATGTATTAAGTCAGAAATCAATGAAGCGGCCGTGAATTGAAGATGAGGACTGAAAAGCGTCCGACCAGTCCATTTTAATTGCTCCTTTCCAAAGGTTTTCAACTCGCCGAGTGGTGGGGGAAGTGTATGAACTCCAGGTGGTTGGTTACGTCACTTCCTGTGGACATGAGATTCCCGTGACCCACTCACATGATAGGACTTACGTAACAACTCGTCTCGTGACGTGACACATTTTTTAAAATAACCAGCAGTGAAACATTTATCTCTGTAGTTTCTGTTTGCTGACAGCAGGTACAGAGCTTCTTCAACAAAATGGCGTCGCAGGTTGTGTTTTTAGCGTGTGTAGGTGTGATTCAACTGCTCGGGCTGACTGCAATGATTCTTGTTGGTGTTTGGAGAAGTCATTATCGTGGCGGGTATAACTGGGGTGCACATGACACCGAGTCACAATTCAACTACCATCCGCTGTTCATGGTAATGGCATTAGTGTTTCTTTACAGCGAAGGTAATTATAAGGTTCAATTATTATTTCAGGCTAATACCATATTCTGGAGAAACCCCCGCCTCTTGTTTGTAAATAGCCTCCTATGCAGCGTAATAGGAAGGCAGTCTTTGACACGTTTGCAATTGGAGAAGTCGGAGAGGGTTATCATTGTCGAATGATAGCTCCGCTCCGCACGGAGTAAGTTCAACGCCGTAACAGTGCATCACACGATAACCTACATATTTACATGTTTGGTACATTTCTAGTAACTAATTTAATTGCAAGTTAAAAACAAAAATACGACCAAGTATATCTAATCCTAGTCTTCTCCACTTTTGTAAGCCATAAGCCTCTGCCGGCTTCGGCTTCGGCATATCATTTTATGTTTCCAATATGTAATGACAAAAAGTAGTATTCTGCTTATTTATTTATTTATTTACTTATTTATATATTTATTTATTTACTTATTCCATTCGCCACGACACATACAACGAGAAAAAACAAAGAAAAAACAGTGCCGGCTAATATTATTGCAATTTATGACAATAAAATATAACAAACTATACTTATAGTTCCTGCTTTTGGTTTTAGTTATCATTTTAAAAGGTTTGCATATTAAAAATCTTCCAGCTAGTTTTGAATAGCATTGCAGCGAGCTTGATAACAGTTTCAAAATTTCTCAGTTGAAATTCGATTGAAAAATTCGAAGTCGATTCTACTAACTAAGCCAGGGGCTACACTCGCATATTTAAATCATGGCATCAATGTCTAAGGATATTTTTACGTCTGAAATATTGGCCCAAAGGGTTTTTTTGAGTCGCGATAAACACGTGGATTTTGGGGGTGGTGTCTCTTTCTTCGGCTCAAACCAACAATTAACATAGGCACAATTTTGTACTATTATGTGGTGTTTTTTAAACTTTGCTAAAAAGTAAGGACTTAATGGATAAACAAATTCTGAAATTGGGATTTTTTTAGGCATAAATTATGAACCCCGATCAAAACATACCTGTACCATCAAGCTTTTGCAAATGATCATTAAACAATCAGTTTCACTTTCGGCAACTGTTTTTCAGCTCTTCATTCTTATATTAGAAGTTAAAATGAAAATTTAACAACTTTGTAAATATGTTAAGTAAGCTCAATCCCGCCTTCTCCATTTTCGGTTTGACAGAAACTAAGGTTTCAAATCTCTAGGGAACAACGGCATATTTTCGTAGCCACGTTTGTCTAGTTGCGGAGGTGTAGGGTTTTTGGTTTTTAAGCAACTTAAATTAAACTATAGGAAACGCGTTTTTCGAATCGAATTCAGTCCATAATTCATTGTGGATTGAGGAACAAAGCGACCTATACCCTAACATCGTTGCGGAGTGATCTACAGGCATCACTCAACAGCGATGTCGATGCCTCCTTGGCTTACTCTCGTGCACAGAATAAACGCGGGGGGAGAGGTCAAATTAAACGGAGGGAGCTTCAAGGATTTTGAAGAATCATAAAACAGGGGGTCAAAATAAACGGGGGGGTCAGAAAAATTTAAAAGAGAAGGGAAAAACATAGGATTATTCTTAAACACTTTATTAACTTGGCTCAGTCAACATCAGTGTTTCTAGTATATTGCGCAGCCACCTACAGTAACGAAACACCAACAGTCTATGATATACTTATGAACTTCTTTGAATTCCCTCGTAAAATTCGAAAAATTGATAAACGGGGGGGGCTTCAAAAATCACGAAAAAATAAATGTCCCCCCCGTTTATTCTGAGCACGAGAGTATTTAACTGAAACAATTGACAAGTTAAAGGGGGAAAGAAATACAGTATTATAATGGGAGATTCAATCTTGATCTACTAAAACATGATTCATACCCTCCTACTGAAGAATTTCAAGGCAATCTGGGATCATTTTTTCTTAACCAATACGTTCTAAAAGCAGGCTCCTATAACACATCATTTTATTACAAGTACAACTGTAGACAACAGATTTCTCTGTTTCACTGTCCATCATACTATAAGTGGAAACTTGATTTATGATCTGGCTGACCATTATTCAAGCTTTCTGATTATCACCAAATTTTCTACGCCTCCCAAAAGTATACAACTCTTTTGCAGAAATTATTCAAAACTCAACGATTCAAACTTTGTAAATGACTTCCAGTCGGTAAGGGGAACGTCACATATCGATTTCTCCATGAGAAACGTTATGGCGATGTTTCTTTCCAACCCCCCCTGAAAACGTCAGACAAAATAATAGATGTCCATTGTTTTATTTACAAGTTTCTCCTAAACTCCTATAAAGGGAAATTCGGTTTTTAAAGCAGATTAACTGTACTACATGATTTAATATTACTAACTTTTTTTTTATTCAATCGATTGTAAATTAATTTTCGCATGCTGGACGCCACAGTCACATCAATGATTTTTCAAACCTGATCAATCCCAAGAATGTTCTGAAATGCAAAAATAATGATAAAAAGGTTTCTACAGTGTTATACTATTTAGTTTCTCTCTTGAAAGTTCCATACAATCAGTACCTCTGTTCATGCGATTGTTCAAACTAACTGTGATCATCTGAAAATGTCGATTATAAAATCTGAAATTCGTAATCTTTCAAAATATTGAACAGTGTTACGACTCGATAAAAGGTTTAATACACTCGAACTAAAATGTCCATGACTTAAACAGTAACAACAGCAATTTTATAATCTACAAACAAACAATTTTCAAGCGTTTCAAACAAAAACGGACTGAATTTATGTTAACATCACCAATTTGATGGTCATCGAGAAAAAAAAACCCTGAAGCTTTTTGGCGCTGAGGGATTTGACAACAATTTCGTCAAACAGCTCACCTTCTCCATCATCTGTTGCAAAGGGTACTTTCACTCTCTTTCCAATCTTCGGTTCCATGTTGAGCTGTAAAGGCTTCTTTAACCCTAAAACTGGCAGGGGGGGGTCAACGAACCGCCCCCCCTTCTTCAGTTTTTTTGGTCGGGAGCTGGTCAAATGGAGTCACTTGTGAAACTTGGGAAGGATTTAGGACTAGAGGGAAAGGAATTATTGCAGTTCGTCAAAGAACAACAATAGAGAGAGAGAGAGAGAGAGAGAGAGAGAGAGAGAGAGAGAGAGAGAGAGAGAGAGAGAGAGAGAGAGAGAGAGAGAAAAGAAAGACACAAGGAGAGAGAAGCGAAAAAGTTCAAGTTAGAAAATGATGAAAGAGAAAAAGAACGCGTACGGGCGGAGAGAGAAGCCCAGAGGCAACATGAGATAGCAGAAAGAGAGGCCCAAAGACAGCAGGAGTTGCAGATTCGAGAGATAGAATTGCGCTCGGCTACCGACAGGTTAGGGGCAATGAAACTTAATCAACCTAATGCAGTAGGGGTTGTAGCTAGGATGCCTGAGTTGCCTAAGCTCATTGATGGGAAAGATGATTTAGATAGTTATTTACAACGTTTTGAGAGATTTGCAAGAAGTAACAAGTGGAAGCAAGATGATTGGCCCGTTTCACTGAGTGCATTGCTGACAGGCAGGGCGTTGGAAGTGTATTGTAGGTTATCGGAAACAGCCGCTACCGATTATGATAAATTGAAGGAAGCTTTGCTTAAGAGATATGATTTCACAGAAAACGGATTCAGATTATGATTCCGAAGAGGAAAACCAGAGGGAGAGAAAAGCCCAGAACAATATATTACGAGGTTACACCGCTACCTTAGTAGATGGATTGAATTGTCAAACACAGAAAGCACCTTCGGGAGTGTTTGCGAATTTATTTTGAGGGAACAGTTTATTGACTCGTGTTCAGAGGATCCAGCTATTTTCTTGCGAGAGTGGGCACCTGCCAGTCTCGCTGAACTCACAAAGATTGCGGAAAAATATCTGCAGGCGCACAACAAACAGCTTGCAACATCCCTGAAAGGCAGTCATATAGAAAGAAAAGAAAAACCGGAAAATATGCAGCAAGAGGCTAAAGAGAAGCTGCAATGTTTTAATTGTAACGGTTTTGGTCACAAGGCAGCAGACTGCAAGTGGAAAGGGGGAGCAAAATTAAAATCCGAGCAATTATGTTTCTTATGCAACCACCCTAGGCATTTAGCCCGAGATTGTGAACAAGGGTCTTCACCTACTAAGAATACTCGTAAGGCGGGTGCAGCGTATAGTGTAGATAAACAAGATCAAGATATAGATGTAGATTCGTGCATTGAGGATATTCAACTTTTATTGAAGAATGGAAAGAAACTCCCTATCATTAGAAGTGGATTGTCTTTAATGGGTACTATAGATGACAGAATGCCAGTCGTGAAAGGATGGATCGGTGATAATGTAGTAAAAACTCTAAGTGATACCGGCTGTAGCGGGATCTAGCGGGATAGTAGTAAAGAAAAGTTTTGTACGCGACGACCAGTACACAGGAAGAAATGGCTACATACTTTTGATTGATACCCCGTATTTGAAAGGAGAAGTAGAGGCCCAATGTCTCCCAGATGCCATGTATGACTTAATCATCGGTAATGTAGATGGGGCTCGGGATCCAGGGAACCCAGATCCTGAATGGGGAAAGGCTGGAGCAGTGGCTACTAGATCACAGACAAAGAAAGCCTTGCAACCCATGAAGCCTTTGAGGATTTTAAGTAAAGGAACCGACACTGCAATAACGAAACAAGACCTAGTGAAGCTTCAGCAGATAGACAACTCCTTAAAGAAATTCGAAAGTATGACTGAAGTGAAGCGAAAAGGGGAACAGGAGGTTGCCTTTGAAAAGAAAAGACAAACACTTTATCGTTTATATTAGAACCCCTCTTTTAATAAAAATCAAATGGTGCGACAAGTCCTTGTACCAGAAGTCCTCCGTCAAAGAGTTATTGAACTTGCACATTGTTCTGTGATGAGTGGTCACTTAGGAATTAAGAAGACGCTAGAGAGAATCATGGATAATTTTTACTGGCTTGGGATCCATGGGGATGTTACCCGATTTTGTCGTTCTTGTGACATTTGTCAAAAAACGATTTCTAAAGGGAAAGTTACGAGAGTGCCATTAGAAAAGATGCTATTGGTAGATACGCCTTTCAGAAGGGTTGCTGTTGATTTAGTCGGACCTATTCATCCTCCTAGCGAAATGGGACATCGATATATTTTAACTCTGGTAGACTACGCAACAAGATATATCCTGATGCTGTACCACTCAAGTCCATTAGTACAGAGGAAGTTGCGGAGGGTCTAGTAAGCATGTACAGTAGATTAGGTGTACCGGAGGAAATCCTAAGTGACATAGGAACGCAGTTTGTCTCAGAATGCATGAGGTAAGTATTTAGACTGTTGAGTATAAAACAATTGACAACAAGCCCTTATCATCCTATGTGTAACGGGCTGACGGAGAAATTTAATGGAACATTGAAGAGAATGCTGAAGAAAATGTGCTTTGAACAACGGCGACAATGGCATCGATACATAAATCCTCTTCTGTTTGCTTATCATGAAGTTCCGCAGGAATCGACAGGTTTTGCACCTTTTGAGTTGATGTATGGTCGTACCGTGCGTGGTCCCATGCGCAATCTAAAAGAACTGTGGACAAAAGAACCAGAAGAATCGGATATAAAGACAAGTTACGAGTGTGTATTTGATCTTCGTGAGAGATTAGAAGAAACACTTGAACTGCCCAGGAAGAACTGCGCCGGCCCCAAAAAAGATATCAGCAGTGTTACGATAGGAAAGCAAAGGATAGGAAACTCTTGATAAAAGACAAAGTCCTTATTTTATTACCCACGGATAACAATAAACTGTTGATGGAATGGAAAGGTCCTTTTGAGGTAGAGAAGATTGTTGGACTTAATGATTAAGGCATCAAGGTGGGAAATAAAATAAAAACCTTTCATGCAAATATGCTTAAGAAATATGTCGAAAGGGAGTCCAAAGCGACAAAAAAGGAAAATGATTTCGACGAAGTTATAGGATCTGTACTATCTGTTGCTGCAGCGTCAGTTATTGAATGCAGTGAAAACGGCGCGGACGAAGCTATTGATGACAATAACTTGTTAGAACTTGGAGCGACACAACCGAAGGAAACAGTGGCAGATATTACATTTGGTTCGCAGTTGAGTACGGAACAGAAGACGCAGTTGCAAACATATATTTACCGACTTACCAGGAAATACTAATATAATTGAACATGAACTGGAACTTACATCTGAAGAGCCTTTCCGTTTAAAACAGTATGTTATACCATATAGTGTGAGAGAGTCTTTGAAGAAAGACATTGATGCGATACTGGATATGCGTATCATTAGAAAATCTAAGTCCCCTTACGCCTCACCTGTAGTGATCGCACGGAAGAAGGATGGAAGTAACACAGTTGTGTGTTGACTTTCGGAAACTGAATCGTTTGACTCTATTTGACTTAACGCCAATGACAACAGCTCAAGAAATCTTTCAGAAAATGGCCAACAAGAAATACTTTACAAAACTAGACTTGACAAAAGGGTATTGGCAGATTTCCATGGAGGCTAAAGATATACCTAAAACAGCGTTTGTCACACCTGATGGAACTTATGAGTTTTTAAGGATGCCAATTGGAATGGTGAACTCCGGAGCAACATTGGTGAGGGGCCTGCTCGGAGATCTTAAGGATGTTGACAGTTACGTCGATGACATTGTTGTCCTTACTCAGGGGTGGGAAGAACATTTGGTTGTCCTTCGAGAGTTATTCCAGAGATTATCTGATGCTAAATTGACGGCGAGGCCAACGAAGCGCGTGATTGGTTCAAACCAAATAGAAGTGGTTGGTCACTGTGTCGTAAGGGGTGTGAAGGGTGTACATAAAGATAACGTGAAGAAAATTCGAGATGCAAGTACACCTAATACAAAGCAAGAGGTTAGGGCGTTTATAGGCTTGACAAGTTACTATCGTGAGTTTATCCCTAACTTTAACAGATTTGACAAAGAAAGGGCAGCCCAATAAACTAGTCTGGAAAGAGTCACAAGAAAAAGCTTACTCTACTTTAAAGATCCTTTTGACAAGTGGGCCCATTTTGCATCTGCCTGATTCTACAAAACCATTCGTATTGAGAACAGATGCGTCGAAAGTCGGTATTGGGGCAGTGTTGCTTCAACGTCACGATGGTACGCTGCTTCCTGTTAGTTTCTACAGTAGGAAGTTGTCGGACAGAGAGAAGAGGTATAGCACCATTGAACAAGAGTGCCTTGCTATTACTTGGTCTGTCCGTAAGTTACAGGTTTACCTGTACGGGAGAGACTTTATTTTAGAAACAGATCATCAACTTTTGGTGTATCTCAACAAACCAAAGTTTATAAATGACCGTATCATGCGATGGGCTATGTACCTACAGAACTTTAAATTCAGGATCGAGGCTATGAAGGGAAAACACAATGTTGGTGCTGACTTTTTGAGTAGAATTTAACTCTTTTGATTGTGTAAACTATATGAGACATTGCAAATCTGGATTGGAATTTCGAACTTTTTGTATTGTATGAAATTTTCAGAAAATTTCTTCTGAGGGGGAAAGTAGTGTCACGAACTTTGAACATTTGTAATGCGCGTGCTATTTACGCGCGCGCTAATTACTTATACTCATGACGTATATAGTGATTCAAGGAGAGGAGGAAGGAAAATTTGGAGGAAAAGCTTGAAATCTGAGGGTTTCTTGGAAAACACGTATAATAAATTTGACCAGCTCTTAAGAATCTTGTGACAAACATGCATGTATCTAAACCTGGGATTACTCAAGCCATAGGAAAGCTATCATTATTAAAAATAAGTTGTATAAAAAGTTCAGTTACTTCAATCAAATCGTTGTTTTACCATATTATTTAGGCACTAAACTGTAGGAAAAAGATAAAACACCTTTTTAGGATCAGCAAAGTTAACTTTTAAAGTAAGTATTTCTTTAATAACAAAACAATTCAGAGGAGAGGAAATAAAAGAATGATAAATCTAAGGCTGCGTTCACAATGCGCCGGGTAAATTTGAAAACGGCGTTTTCAAATTTATGCGCATCAAAAGATCTCCGTCCACACTGGAAAACGGATAAAAAGATCCGCATCCACACTGCAACGATGAACAACGCTT
>JAOBRG010376678.1:541-25962 GCA_027574985.1 Umimayanthus nakama
CCTTAAAATTAATACAAGCCGGTACTATAGGTATATATCCTTTTGTTTGTTAGTTCTTTTCTTATTTACTAGTGTTCTGTCAATAATACCCCTTAAAATTAATACAAGCCGGTACTATAGGTATATATCCTTTTGTTTGTTAGTTCTTTTCTTATTTACTAGTGTTCGGTCAATAATCAACCACTAAAAAGTTAGGCAGTATTGGTTGAAACTTATTTGAAAGTCTTTACTGCCTGAGTCGCTGTGATATTTTGATGTGATAAACACCGATTAAACAACAAAGCAGAGTAATCAAACAAAATATTAGAAGTATTAATATATGAAGTGGTAATTAATGAATTAGCATTTATGCTCACGCTGAGCACGGAAGCGATCGGTACATAAGTTCACCCTAATGGCAAAGACATCGAAATACAGTCCGCTCTTCAGCAGAGAGAGGTTTACTGTTTCCTAAAATGTATGTCAAAGTTAACATACTTGTAAAGAAGAGTTGCAGTTGTTTAGAACTCGTCTTTTCTTATCATTCTTTGGAAGCGACAATTTCAGGTATGTGAAAACTCTAGTCGACTTCGTTTTTTTTCTCTTTGAGTCAAAACTTTTTCCAAGGAAGACTATTTAAAGGATTGGAGATCGTTCAATATTCACAACAAAGGAATAAGTATGGCAGAGTAAAATAAATGAAAATACTTACAGAATTTAAAAGTAAATACCGCTTTAGCCAATTTCCATACACAATTGCTTGGTTTCGTGCGCTCAGAGAAACGCTCAAGCCTCTAGATCGTATTAAAGAATAAAAAAACGGGCACGGGATTGAATCTAAGCTAATTATTTCGCCAGAAGATCCCGTAAAATTAAAGGAAAGCTCTCGCAACTGGCGCTCTTTCCATGAATTACGGACGTACAATACTGCCCTCCAGGCTATCGTCCGTTACCTTTACTTACACAGTCAACCGATGCGTCCATTATTGAACATAGAACGGATGGCACTTGATTTTGAGGAAGCATTGGCTTCAGTGCGAAAGGTCGGCAATTAATATATCGTGTACGTGTCGCATTCTGTCATCGAAATAAAAATTTTCATATTTGAAGATTCGGTTGAAAAAATCATAATAAACCAAAGTAGAAAAAAATAAATTTCCCGCCGTTGGCAAAATATCCTTCAAAATCAATCATTGCATGAAGGTTTTCCATGGTCCTATAAAGGGGAAAGAGAAGGGGTTATTACCTCAAAAACTCCAAATAACTGGTTGCGTCTTTGCGCTCGAAACTTATTATGGACTTTTTGCTTAAATATTTGAAGAGAAGCTGAGTTACAGAGATCAGTATAATTTGTCGGTAAGTCATGATTCTTTGCCGTAACACATAGTGAATGGCCAATTTCAAAATAGCCTCCCCTATGCAACTCTCAGAGTATAGAAAGTATGTGAAAACTTTTAAAATCAACAAGGCAAAGGCTTTGGAAAGACTGTAAAAGATATTGTTTAAGCCAACTCTCATTAATTAAAAGAAAGCTCCAAAACGTACTAAAGCAACAATATCGTGACACTCCCAGTTTAGTAAGATTATTGTTGAGAATACACAACAATAAGTCAACTGTTTGAACTTAACATCAATGTTCACACGAAAAGTTCCGTATTCATGTCTGGTGTTGCAAGTAGAACAAAACTGTAGGCAGAAAACTGATCGTAAGTATGTCTGAATGAATGCACTAACTGCCTCCAGTTTAGAAGCAAGGGGTTGTGACAAACTTCGGGTGTAAAGAAGTCGGGGTACCATCAAATAAAAGCGAGTAGAAGTACTAGCGTTAATAGTGTCTATACTTGCTGTTGTGACTGTGACGTTTTGGATTTCACAGTTGTCGGTTTAATGATCAGGGGCTTGTCTTGGGGTTCGCGCTGTGTCTGTGGTACAATTGCGCATGGCTTGTTGCATTTTTGACAGTGCTGGACAATGTCAAATGACTTTGTACACAACAGTTTAATTATGATGATGATGCAAATTGTATTCAACAATGAAAAACCAAGAGGAACGATGTGTTGGTTTCAATTTCACATTAGCATCTCGCAAGCGTTGAAAGACTTGCTCAAGATGCAGTAGGCGATCATCAAATGATTTTGAAAAGATTATGACGTCATCCAAATAAACTAGAGCAGTTTTATAGTGTATTCCCGCAGAATGTATCCAATAAGCCTTTGGAAACTACTAGGTGCGTTTGTTAATCCAAAAGGTAATACCTAAAATTGATATTACCCAGACTGCGTTAAGAAGGCTGTCTTTTCCTTTGACTCTGGGTGCACCTTTATTTTCCAATAACCACTCCTTAAATCAAGAGTTGAAAAAAACAGGGTCCCACTTAAAGCATCAAGAGTATCAGCTATTAGGGGAAGCGGGAACGAATCCCGTAAGGTGCGGGCGTTGCGCTGCCCATAGACCACGCAAAACCTCATTGTACCATCCGATTTTTTAACTTATACAACGGGACTACTCCAAGGACTAGTAGAGTGATCAATTAGACCCTGCTCAAGCATTTCTTTGACCTGACGATCAATTTCCTGATGATTAACGGGAGAGGTACAAAAGGGTCTGTCGGACTGCAGTGCTGTCTCGTGCATCTATAGTGTGTTGAACCAAATTAGTGCGTCCTATTTTAGCTGATGTGAATGCAAAAACATCTCTGTACTTTTAAAGTAAATTTGTTAGTTGAGACTGTTGCGTATCAGTAACTTCAGGGTTAATTGTAACTTGGAATTCAGATGAGTTGTCCCCATTTTGTACTGGTCTTTCTTGGGGAGTCTCCGCACTCACGCTTAAATCTTTTGCGACCTCAGTATCATAAGTAGCTAGGTCAGGCTCGATTGCCGCAAAATTAACCTCAGTATCATAAGTAGCTATGTCACGCTCGGTTGCCGCAAAATTAGCCAATGCTGTATGTTGATAAATTTTGATTGGATGAAAATTCAAATTTAACAGCCTCACAGGGATGAGACCCTGTTCTGAAACCTTAACTATTTGTGTAGCACTAACAATTTGATAGCGTTTCCTAAAAGTATCATTTGCGTTGATTATTCCTATGGTCTCGTTTGGTTACAGTACGTACGCCGAGACGATTGTTTCTGAATTAGGGGATAAAATAAACGAACTTGCAGCCTGGACCTTATTGAGCAACTCGTCTAAACCAACCAGAGCCTCCAAATCCATATCTGATAAGGGGCATAACGAATTTCCGGAAACCATCTCAATCGTGTTATTGTGAAAATCAATTGTTGCTGGGAAACGTGTCATGAAATCGCGCCCTAATATTGCTTCAAACGACAAACCGCAAACAACAAGTACCACAAAAGGATAAACATATCCACCAAGTTTGATAGGAATTTCTACTTGCCCGAGAACGTTCATTTTGGCATCATTAACAGCCCGAACATGGAATACTGAGGCAGTATTTAATGGAAAGATTTGAGAGAAAGGTTGACAAAAATCAACCCTGATAGAACTAATAGCAGCTACCGTATCGATGAAGAAACTTGCATCTTTATCGCAAACTTTACCTTCCACAGAGAATCCATCGAAAGCTCGATGTATCTCCAGAACGTGACGGCTCGAGTCTAGTGAGAGAATTTTTTTGGCTCCTGTTCTAAAATGTCTCTGAATTTCTTTGTCTTTGGTTGCACTTCCTTGATGTGTGCTTACACTGTTTATTTCTTTTGGAACGTCCAGTTGTTTTGTAATAACTTCTGTAATACATCCTGGCCAGGAATCCTTCATCGAAATTTGTTCATCTTCGAACAATATTTGATTGTTTTAACAATATTTTCTTCTTTAATATCAACTATTCCATGTGGTTTACTTTGAAGAAAAATTTCTTCCTTTGTACCTGCAAAACTTTGAAAAAATTGGTAAGAAGATTTACTTATAGGAGCGTTTGAAACTTTTTTCTTATCTTCTAAACTAGACTCGCGCGGGTCATAAAAACAATTTTCACTAACCTGGCTTGTGAGAAAGCAATCCTTCTGTTGGTCTGTGCTGGGTTCTGCAAACCTAGGACATAAAATTTCTGGCCTCTTCCCTTGATTTTAGGGGAGAGGCCCAGCTCCGTTTATCTGATTAGACAGAGATTGGTGCTTGGAAAAGGGTTGAGAGACGTTTCTATTTAATTGTCCTACCCTATCTGTTTCAGGAATCCTTGGGTCATTAGATTGTGATCTTAACCGACAATTATAGGACACAAACTACTACGGTTGCACCACTGACACAACAGGGACATCCCAATTACTCCTCGCATTCCTTCCCTGGAGTCCTTGTCCTCTGTAATCATTCCTAGGTTGAAAGTTCGTCTTTTGACCACGTAACTCACGTAAAATAGCGTCCATCTTTTGCTGAGGTGTCTTAACTAACCCCACACTTTTGCTGAGGTGTCTTAACTAACGCGGTTGGACGGTACTGGAAGAGTCGCCATTTTGAATACATGTCATATTAGAATGTCTAGTGCTGTTTATGATAAACTATTAGTTATTGATCTATTCTCCTTCCCCTAAACACTACAGCCACTGTCTGTTTCTTTGCGTTTTCCTTAACCTTTTCGGCAATAATCTGACCGATGTCCTCACGTGAGTGTACATTTAGAAAGTAAAGCACCCCATCAGTTTTAGATAGTTCTAAACTTTGACACTGTTTGAGGATATCTTTGGCAAAATCGGCTTCAGGCTCGACTAAGCTTTGCTTTTTTCTCTGACCTAGGTTTTTTCTGTGAAGTCACTTCGCTGATTTTGGCTGAAACCTTTCGTTTAGTGCCGTTTTAAGTTCTTCACAACTTAACGCACTAGCGTTCACCAGAGATTGTACCACCTGGCAGCCTCGTCCTGCAATTGAATAGGAAGACATTCTGCTTTTTTATCGAAGTCCAATCTAAGAATTTAGTAACTCTTTTATACTGCGTGATAAATTCGTTTACGTCTTCCTTTGCGTTGCGTGGAAATTGTGGAACTTTAATGTTTCCCAATGTCTGAACCTTTTGTACACTTGCTTCGACAGTGGGTGCAATAAGCTCTCTTTCCTTCCGCTCTGCCAAACGTTTGCCAATCTCGGCTTCATTCATTTCTGCAAATAGTTCAATGTCCATTTTGACAGTTGATGTTTTTGGATTAGCAGTAGATCGATTTAAATCTCCTGAATCAATAGTGTCCGTAGAAGAACCGGTGCTAGGTAATTCGAAAGTGTGTTTTCAACTCAACGTAATGGCACTCGCAAGTTTCTTAGCGTGGCTTCTGGTGAAATACCTAGGCAAAGTTTTGGCTTTGCTAGTCAACCACTTTTTGACAGAACATGAGCTCAGAAAACCAGAAAGTTTCTCTTTTTTAAAAAAGGTTTCCCTATTAATACGTCAACACGTGATTTCGGCAAAACGAAACATACCAAACGTTCAAAACATAAAAACTAGAACACAAGGCTGTTCAATGACTCGCACCCCAAGGATTTTCCCAAAGTCATCTTTTTTGGCCCTCTTTTCTTTTCCGCTTGTCTCAGAAGTACGGTCCTTCCAAATGTGTTGCTGATCCACTCAAAACTTCACAACATTCTGAGAGTTTACCTATTCTCCTACCAGTATGTAAAGAGGTTCGACTCGGTGTGTAGCGACTTCCTTTGCTTGCTGAAGGCCGAGATCGACTTGGCACAAAAGATGAGGTTATCTCTTCTCTTAATTCTCCTTTCTTGCTACTGTTCTTCTCTACTGAGTGAGGTAAGAACTAATAGAAACTCTTCGGTTCCCTGGTACGTACTTAAACTCACCTACACCAATCGTTTTTTACCCTTGAATTTCGACCGTCTGGTTCAGTATTTTGCAAAGTTATTAGGTCACTGATTGCCTCGCCTGACAGAGGGGCCATCAGATCAATTTTTTTCCTTTGGTGCATAATGGCATGCTTTTGAAAGTAAAGCCAGTTCAGAACAAAGGAATGCAATGAAGCGGGATGATAATTCAATATCCTTCTTTTCTAAGGTTTCATGAATATTCCATTTTATCCCCACGCGCGCATGTATTTCGAAACTTCGAACTGGCTTATTGACAGTTATCTGTTGTTAATTGTTCTTATATTTTCGTCAAAACCGGATGGCCGAGAACAACTATCGTCTGATAGCTCTAGCTATAGAAACTAAGCGGGGAAAGACGAACTGTGAATATTAGCCATCCCATTAAATCTCCTAGAACACGAGGTATTCTTGAAACAGAGTTATTCGATTTCAGTTACTCGGAGGTTGTGTCTTCGGAACTTGCAAAGCCTATCATTGGAACATTATTTGTTTAGGGTCCTGGCTCTTGAGGTTTACACCACCTCCCCCCCCCCCCGCCCAACGAAAAATACTGGCTACAGGCCTGGGTATCTATAGCCGTTGTAAAAATAAAACATTTCCATTGATTTTTCTTTGTCATATAAATTTTTTTACATAAATAGAAATTTGTCCTAGATATGTATTGTAAAACTACATATAAAAATCCTTTAAAAAAAACTTGTATCTTATTATCTATCTCAATTATAAATGTTCTTGTTAATTTGTTTGATAAACGGAACATAACATAACATGGCATGGAAATGACTAATTATGTAGAACGCATTTTTACATATCAAACTAGTGAGACTATGAAATGGCTATACATGTTTACTAAATTTAAAATATACCTTGAGAAAAAATCGTGCATATTTTGTATACCAGGTAGAGATCTGGCAAAGCTTTTGGCTCGAAAAAAGTCATGCAGAAAAAAATTGATCAATTGACACCCCATTATAAAGCTAACGGTCCGTCTATTATGCAACTTGAATGTATGACAGTAATGGCTAGTGTATGACGTTCAGCTTGTCTAACATTAACCCTTGAAGGTCAGATAGCTCGACAACGCCCAGCTCAACCGAGCTAAGTGTCAGTACTATGAAGATAACAAGAACCTGGCAGCATACCAATGAGCCTCACAAAAGCAAAGACAATGGCTTGGTGGCGACCGACTTGTTAGTTAACGCCTGTGACGCCGTTGCAGTTGCAAGAGCAGTGCCAACCAACATTTGTAGAAATTCGGTGTTTATTGTTGACACCTCGACAATTGGGAACTTGGAAGACCTGAAATGTAACGACCTTGGCACCTGGAACTGTCAAGGTGTAAAGTCAGCGTATTTTACGAAAAATGGGAAAAAGGCCAAGAAAGTGTCATCGCACAAGCAATCCAAAGAGGGCGTGTTGAAGCTGACGCGGCGGTATTTCGCCAACTGAAATTTTCACAGTCTGAAAAGGGTCATAACAACAGCCAAAGACGACCAACATATATTTCGGTACGCCATGGTGCAATATATATTCACCGAAGGCGAAAGAATGGTAACCTTGAGCCCTAATGGCAACAGCAAACAAAACAAGCCGTACAAGCGTACCATGAGGAGCACCATGGACAACGTCAGAGCTAAACTTAAAAGAATTGAGCCCCGAAAAATTGTTCATTCAGTAATTAAAGATCATGGAGGCATAGACAAAATAAGGTCTGTTGGCGAGATTCTGAGGAATTGAAAACAAATCTATAATGCGATACAGGCTACCAATCGGGAAAAGACAATTTCCGATCCGCGGCGGTTTATTTTTGAAAAATGCAAAGAAGAGACAGCCGACCAAAGTACTGCATTTATTCGGTCAAAACAGCTTACACCAGAACCAATCAATTTTCTTTCAACGAACTTTTAGACATTGAACGATTCTGCACAAAACCATGAAGCTTTTGTATTTTTGGTGTTGACGCCACATTTGAGCTTTGTGATTATTATCCGACATTTGTAACGTATCGCAACGAAACCCTCAGACGAAATCAGGACATCATCCAGCGCTCGTTGGACCTGCAATACTGCAAAAACGGTAACTAGAGAGCGCATATTACCTATTAACTACGCAATTAATTCGCTGGCATCGGTCATGGACAGGAGTACTTGCAGTAGGCACAGATGGCAAACAGAACTTGGTTAAGCCGCTGTTGAACGTGTTCCGCAACGCCTTGCATTTGCGCTAGGATATGCACATGAAAGACAATATAAAGAGCAAACTATCAGCCCTCGGAATAGCAACTACGATCGCGAAAGAATTAATGGCTGATATTTTTTGCGTGGACAAGAAGCAGGCCTGCTGCACTACCAAACAGCAGAAGACTTCGACAAAAGTCTCGATAAATTGCAGTCGGTGTGGCAGAGGAGGCATTTAAAGGACCGGGAATTCTTTAATTACTTCGTAAGAAAAAAAGTGACCGACATAAAATAAACAGTTCGCTCAATGTGCGGACTCGGCTTCCCACCCGATATCTACAAGAAAAATGCCAACGAGGCAATGAACAGAGCACTTTAAGATGAAGGTCTGGGTGACATTGGGACCAGCCAGCAGAAACTCAAAACATTTTGTGACGTGGTCAAAAGCAAGATAAGTTCATTGCCATTATTGGAAAAACAAGCTTGTTCCCGAGTTCAAGTACCTTGAAGAGGGAGACCAATATTTTTCAAGAAATGACAAGCAAAAGGGTGACGTTCAAAAACGGTTTTGTAATTGTTCCGTGTCTGATGCACGTAAAAGTCCCCAAGTGGACCTCATTGTCGACGATCAGCTGACAACTGACTTGAACACTGATTTGCCAAATCTCCCAGTCCCGCTAGAAAAATGCGAAATTATAACTGTACCGTTTTTCCCTTTGAAAGAAATGTTCAGAGACGTTGCTCGCTTGTTGCAAACCCGCAACACTATCGTATGGGCTCCCTTTGCGGAAGAAAACGACGAAACGAACTCGAACAGTCAACTATGGTTTGTGCTGTCCAAAAGCAACCCCACCCTTTAACCTTGGAACCGCACACGGGTAGAGTTGCGTGTGATAGCATCTGTGTCCGCTTTGCCGGACGCCACATGTGCCACCACACTCTTGCGGTATCAGAATCACTGAACATGCTTCAGCATTATCTCCAATGGTTTCTTTCCAGTAGCCGTGGGAGTTTGGGCTCTTTAACAAAGATGGGAAATGTTGCAATGCCTAGGTGCAGTGGCAACAAAACCAAGTCAACTCAGAGAAGGAAGGGGCGTACGAACGCACCATGTCAGCAATCCAAACCGCCTTCCAAAGCCTAACGACCGCCTTCCTGAGGCTGAAGACAGCATATCTGCAACAGAAAGCAACCACAGTTTGGTCTCGAATTCCTGCTCGAGATCATACAGCCGCAGGTGGGGAAAAACGACAGGGAAGGCTAGGAAATGTGTACTTTCTTTACTATATTATCTGTATTCGTTGCAAACAACCCCACTTTGTCACCTCACGTGCGTCAGCTGCTGACACCACTGCACAAACAGCACTTGCTGAGCTCGTTGCAATTTTCTTCTTTGCACTGTACAGAGCAAATGGAATTTCCTGTTCTTGTGTCTATAGCAATGCATATTTTTAGTGGTACACCTCTTGACCCCCCTAATCGGGAACCTGCGCATTAGTTTCCATACCGGTCGATATGATAACTAGCACTTTTAACGCTTGGACGACCAGGCTAGAAACAGTGCCAATACACGCTTTGATTACGAAGTGGTTATACTAAAGGGGTGTTTATTTGAAAGACGTTTATTTCAGAGACGTTATTATTATGGGCGTTTATTAAAGGACGTTTATTAGAGGGGGCATTTGTTGGAGGGGCGTTTACTTGAGGACATTCTTCGGTGGCATTTATTTAATCAACTTTAGATAGTCTGGACTTTGCCGTCCATCGTCCGAGGGGGTGTCCTTAAGAGTGTTATGGGCGTTTATTAGAGAGGGCGTTTATTGGAGATAACATTTTACTGGTACGGGCGTTTGTTAAAGAGAGCGTTCACATATCAAATTATTATTTTTACTGGGGGCGTTTATTACAAGGACGTTTAAATAAAGGCGGCGTTTGTTAGAGGGGCAGTTATTTGAGAGGATTATTCGGGGGCGTTTATTTAATCAAATTTAGTCCGGATTTAAGGGGGCTTCTATTCGAGAGATGCTTTGTTGGTATGGGCGTTCATTAGAGGGAGTTTATTAGAAAGCAGCTTTTACTAGTGCGGGCGTTTGCTCGGATGGAAATATGTTTTGCGAAAATTTCATTTGCGCGTCGTATTTAATCTAGATTACTAGAGTAAAACAAAAAATATATAAATAATTAATCTAGAGTCAAATAAATGTAGAATATTGCTTCAACTGCAAAAAAAATCCAAGAAACACCCCTCGTCTGCCAAATTAAATTCTCGCCCGTTTTGACAAATAGCTGTCAAAATATCACTTTTGATATTTGATAGGTGTTTGAGTGGTTGGTATTTCAGAGCAATTTTCTCGATCTTCTCTTGAAGTTTCAAAAACAAAACAAGTCACGTACTGATTAGCAACGCAATTGTTAAAAGTTTCCCAAGCCCGTTGTGTACCTCCGGTTACTGCCAATGTTAATGAACTGTGGAAATTTTGACAAGTTTGATTAACACCAAGCGGAGTTACAGTGTTTAACGTGGTCGAGATGACCACGAACAAAGATTTCATGGGGATTTCTAAGATAAACGTAATACTGTTAGCGTAAGCCAATCACAGATTAGTCGGAAGTTGTCTGTGGCAGGCTGACTGTCAGTACTCGACCGCATACTGTGTTTATCTAACCCATTGTACAATCATAATTTGCTGGCTGTCGCTTTGTACTTTTTTAAAACATCTTCAACTGACATCTCAACATGAGTAAGACTAAGAGAAAGAATCCATTAGAGAAAGGCGCTACAACTTCGGCCAACAGGCTTTTTCCCCCCTGAAGCGCCAGTAGGTGGTAACAGTCTCTACAAACGGCAGAACTATCAAGGATCCCCTGTAAACAATCTAGGCTAAAAATGATGTGCTGGGCTGGTGGACAGTGGTAGGAAATCAGAGTAAGATTTCGACTCTGTACTCAAGAGTTCTGCGTCAGAGCTCTCTTAGAGGCCGAGTTTTCTTGCTTTCCCCAATCTTATTTTTGGCTCTGCTAGTACTTGGGGTACAGTTTACAGTTTATCTACAGCTAGTGCCTCGGGCGATTGCCGCTCTTGCCCTAACCTCATTTTTATGTCATCCGTATTGCACGCATGTGCAATGGACGAGATATCGTGAGGGGGCGATTTTGTCACTCACTCACTCCATTGTTAGTTTTGTTTGTAACCACTTGATAAGCAGTGCGGGCTCCGTTTATATTGTCAGGCTATCCACGGGCCAATCACCCTTTTGGATTCTTATATTTTCCTGTGAAAACTCGACAAACATCGGCCAAACATCCTTCTGCTGGAAACACGAACCACGGGATACTTCAAAAAAGTAATGAAAGTTTCTATTAGATGCCAGCGGGAAAAATAAGGCAATAAATAGAACGCACTGACGCCAGAATGAAAACAAAACACAGCTGAACAAACTATTAATTACTGTTGAATTTTGGTGCAAAATACTTGGATTTCCGTGAAGGACAGGACAACTGGTTACTGTTCATGTAACGCTGCATTGTTCAGCTGTACACAGATTGTTTGCAGGTATTTTCTTGTTCATCTATATCTAACGGTTCTATTCTAAAATCTTCAACACTTGCCCTTTTCTACTGGCCGTTCAACGGATTCAGTGCTTGTCACGATCGCGTGCACATAACTTATTTAATTATGCAAAATCATGTTCATGCAGTTGCGAATGTCCCAAGGGATCCCTAAGTTTTTTCAAACTGCACTCCCGTGACAACAAAATATCGCTCCAAATAAAGAAGTAGAGCGATATAAAATAGTGCATGGAATGAATGTCAACAGCCTGTAGAAATTATAATTTTTCTTAGAAATTTTCTGCTGATTTAACATCAAACGGCCTACAGATGTTCATCCTGGCCTTTGCGAAAATAATTTGTAACAATATTTTTTATTTTGTTCAGCAGTGGTTTCTTTTCATTCCGGAGTACATCAGAATTAAACGATCTGTCGTCTCATGCAGACAAATAAAAATTTTGAGTGTTCCATTTGTTTTATAAAATAATTACTGTTTCTAATATTTTCTTTTTAAAAAACTCAAGGTCCTACAGGTTCTGCAAACTAAACCCTCTGGGAAAGCAACCCAAGCTTGTAATGGTTAGTTTAGATTTTGAGTTATGTTTGGTTCTGAGGTAGCCAGAAATTGTCCAGTTATTTTTAGAGGAAACTATTCCTTTTGATGATCTTGGTTTCATTTTTCTCGATCTAAAAACAAGAAAATATGTCTGACAACTAGACTAAGGAGCGACATAGGTGAAATCGGATGACATCGCTCTTAGTAGAGCCCTTTGATTTAACTCGCTGTCAGAAGTATTTTCTGGTAGGGGGTCTCTAACCTGAAGCGTCGGAATGGCTCCAAAACCCTCAAAGAGAAGTGCCGCATTCTGAATTGTCGCCAGGTCCGACAGTAATTGCCTCTCCAACGACTTTGCACACTTTTCAGGAGAGGTGCCTTTCGAGGTTTGACGATCTCTGAAAGACTTGGACACACTTCATTTAGACAAGGAAACACGCCCATGTCAGCTGGTTTTCCTTCAGGTGTTGCAGCTTTCGGCTAAATTGCAGGAGCTGGTGTTCTTCTTTCATCCTTCTTGTCATCGGCACCACCGGCCAGCAAACGTGCACAGGCAGACAAATCTAACAGCGCGAGTTGTCATGAAGTTTACACACTCAGTGATCCCTAATATTTACTGTAATTTGCAACGGTGAGTTAGGCCAAGTGACGCCATGAAATTTGCACGCTCAGTATTTCCATAAATTCACTGTAATTTGTAACGGCCGATTATCGGCGCGTTTGATGTGATCGCTGAAAATATCTCATAAATCCTAGTGTCTATCTTAGGTCGCTTTCCAATTGACCGGTCCGGCCGGTCCGACCGGTCAGTTCTTAAATGGATTTAGCGAGTTCCCAGAACTGGTTCTGACCAGAATGGCCCTGCTCATGGATCAGAGCCGCTCAGTTCTCCCGCTCTGTTTGGCCAAAGCGCGGGAATTTGGGGAGAGTCGTGGCAGGAAAATTGTACGCGCGGGCCTTCTCAGTTTATGCTACCTGCCAGCAGAATTTTGGAAAATGTCGCAATTTTAAGGTAAGTAATATACTGTTTCTAGTCAGTTATGTACATAGCAAGATTTATTGTTATTGTTCCTAACATTGCTATAGTGGAAGAACAAACTTGACTTTAGTTTTAAGATGTAGTCTGCATAACGAAGACTGACTCTAGTTTTGTTAAATTACAAGTAGAAGAAGAGGAAACGACAAGTGGAAATTCCAAGTAAAAACTCACCTCTTGGACAATATCGTCAACTAAACTACTAATAGCCTTACGGAAGGAAAGTAACGACATGTTTACCAAAGGGAAGGTTCGAAAGAATGTGGCATGGCAAAGAGTTGCTGACAAGTTGAACGAGGCAGACGATTCTGTTGAAGTCACATGGGATCAGTGTAGTAACATGTGGAAAAAGCTAGAGGAAAAAACTAAAAAGTTGGAAGAACACAACAACAAAACAGGACGGGACAGAAAGTAGTGCGACCTTTATGAAGAACTAGCAGAGTTTTTTGGCACTGATCCACAATGTGCTCAATATTTTTATTGTTGCCTGACAAGTACACTTGCCTAGACTACATGTACACTAGCTTCAAGGTGGCATGTAACTACTGAGATTGCCAGTGCCAATCTAATTTCATTTACATGTACCAACACAGCTTCAGCCAAAATGGCTTCTGAACTAATGACTATTTATTAGTTAATGTTTAACATTTTTCACAAAATCAAAAGTACTTAATTTCAAAAATGGCATTTTATATGTATAATTCATGGTTATTAATTAATCCTTTTACTCCTAAGAGAATCAAACAATGAATTGCTCGATCAACTCATTACTTTTCTCCATACATTTTTAAAAAGTTCGAAATCAAACTATGTCGTTGATGTTCTGTTAGGCTTAAGGGTTCAACACTCTGAACGAGAAATGAGCTCAAACACAACAAGACAATGTATTTCAGTGTTTAAAATGACTAGTCTCTAGAAGAAAAAAAACTTGTCATTCTTGCACATGCATAAAAAGGCATAAATCTATATGAAATTAACTGAAAACAAAAAATATGTCGACTTCCTTTTTCTATAACAATTTTAATCTATACACAGTATACTTACTGCTGGTCTGCCCATTTAACTCTTTTAACTACTGATTTGCGGGCCCGAGGAATAACACAAACTGTAATTTGAAACTTACCTCTGAAGTGGGTACGCCGAGTCACCCAATATATGCGTGTCTCTTTGAAATGTATTGTCTGCTGACTCACAAATGGGTGAGTTTCGAAAGACTCTGGCATCATGCACTGACCCTGGCCATCCACCATATGTGTCAGTAAAGTGCAACTGATGATCACAAGTTGCCTGAGGAAATAGAACAATTATTGTTCAGAAAAGATTATCAAGAAGGATATTACAAAAAGGAGTTAGTACTCCCTCATCAAATTAATTATGCTATATCACTTGTATTTATCCCTTAAAAACGATGCATTAAATAAATATAAATTCCTTTCATTTACACAATTATAGCATAAGACCTGGTACCCTATTTATAAAAGTTTCATCATGAGTGTGTTGAAATACATTTTTTGGTTTCGAGCCACGTATTAAAGCATGGATTTATATCACTTTTGTAATAGACTGCTTTATGCCACTTAAGAAAAATATCCCAGTTTATCGTCAGCACGTGCACTGATTTTTCCCAGTGCATTGACTTTTTTGGAATAAAGTGAATGTATGACTCACAAAGTCTTAAATAATTTATTGTGAAAAAAGAAACATGGAACAACCATTTCAATAAAATTTATTTTCATCATTAAATTTTGGCACGCACTGATTACTTGATGTTATAAGAACATGGTACGTGCGAGCTGATTGGGTCATTTTTTAATCAATTGTGTTTTGCCTGACTTGGTCGAAGAGTATAGCATCAAACTATCAGACTTCCCAAAAAAAAAGTGCCCTCACTGAATTTTGGAAGGTTTCTGATGATAAACTGGGATATTTTTTCAAATGGCCTTAGACAGAAAAAGTTCAGCTGATATTTAAACTTTAGACCAAAAAATTGTGGGTGTTTTTTTCCATACTTCACTCATAAGAAAATTGATAGGGGAAAAAAATACCTAGTTCAGAAGTTTCAACCCTAATTAGTGCTAATCGGTTTTCTAGCAACTTGACCCAGACTTTAATACTTCAGTCTTTTGCAAGGTTATTTGAGCTGACAGCCACATATTGTATTATAAACGCTTACTTGTGTGAATGTCTCACATTGGCTTGCAAACTGCACGAAGTAACAAAGGTGTAAATAATTATGTTTAAAGTTACTCTTCTTACCTGTAGAGTAACTGAATGATGCCGGAGTCGATTGAGATAAGACATTAGGTGCAGTGCGGGCTTTGAAACAGGTATGTGGCAGCCATCAATGGCTCCAATAACTCTTGGAAAACCATTAATCTGTTCAAATTCGTCTGATACCTCAACAGCACTTTCACTTGAAAATTTGTATAAAAAGTTGTAAAAACACCTTGGTTATAGTTGGAATATATATTTAACTGAGTGCCGAAATTAAAGGTCAACAGAACAAGAAACAGAAGTTTAAAAAAATAACATAAAAATGAACAAAGTCGGCCTGCACAATGTTACTATTATATATTGTACCAATTGTCAAATGAAACGTACAACTCCAAGTAACCAACACATTTTCGGTTGTAATTTTGAAGGAAAAGAACTGACAAACAGTGCAATCCGATTTCTTTGGAGAAACACGAGTTACCCATACATGTAAAATAGATCTTACCCCTTGGCCACTGAATTAAATCTCTGCGGAGGTCTGCAGGGGCTCTTGTCACTCGACGAAGGCACCTTGCTACACTGTACATGGCGATGTTGAAACGATCAGAAATTTCGCGGCTTGATTTTCTTGTGGCCAACATCCAAACAGTCGCCGCCAATTGCTTCTCTGGAGAAGTTACCACTCTACCAAATGAATTTCCCTTTTTCTCCGTCGGAGAAAGCGTTAACAAGTTGTCTGTCCAACTGGTGTTGCGTTTAAAGTATTCAAAGATCGATTGCCTGGCGATCATAAGCCAGTCACTGTAAATTTGTTCCTTGGGATCGGTATAGCACAAGCCCCATTCAGCGCAGTGGTTCCGAAAGCTGTGGCGAAGGAATTAGTCACAACGAGGATGCGCGATGTTGAGTGCATCGTGTTCGACGAGTGTTCAATGAGCAGTGCAAAGCTTCTCGAACTATTTCACACGATCACATGTGAAGTGCACGGCAGTGACCTTCCCTTTGGCGGGATTCAAGTTATAGCAGTTGGTGACTTTGTACAACCGAAGCCTGTGAATAACAGTTTTGATGAAGGTTTGCTGATGTTGTGCTCTAGCATACTTTCAAGGAGGTCCGACTGGTCGATTCTGTGGTCGGTTAGTTTGATGTATTTCCTCTCCACTGCAGTTACTCCGTGGTTGGTCCATCCATGACGTTCCATGAATGTTGTCATTTTGTTTGTTCTTCTACCAAGGTTATAGAACACACGACGTTGGTTGCCCTCAGCCTGACGAGGTCTGCATTCTTTTATGTTTTTACCACTAAACACCTCCATTAACAACTCCGATGCCTTCGTCTTGTCGAGTTTGAACTTGACGTTCTCTTTCTTGTCATTATACAATTTCATGGTATCTGCGAGAGCAGTTGCATCTCCTTCCACCACTCCAAAAGTTTTTGAAATCCTGTTTGACCTGAAGTCGGAGCAAGCTCGCAACGGTTTCTTTCCAGACGAAGCCATTTCAATTTCTGGTTGCGTTTATAAAAGTATGCAATGTTCATTGACGCTACATGAAACAGTCTGTTCTTTATAATCATATAAATAAAAAATTTTGACTTCTCGCAGGTACCCTTCTGCACGTAACTGATTTGAAATTCAAATCAAAACAAAAATCCAGGGAAACATTTTCAGTGTGCTCTGATTGGTTGGTTTATGCTTCTGTTCCTGAAGGAGTTTAGTTTGTTTGCACAACAGGCTAGTAGAATCTTCTATGGCAGGCATTTCCCTCGTTAATGAAGATTCGAATGAGAGTCTTCGCAGTTGTTGCTGGTCGATCAGCTGCGCCTTTCCACCCTGTCAATCACTAAAAAGGATTCCCTTCAACTTAACCAGGGTAGAGGCTTCAGTGCGTCGCAGACAGCCTATCAGCCTAAACGTAGGTATAGTCAGTGTGCGTATTAGTGCAAAAAAGTTTCTTCTAGTTCTGTTGGGCCGCGTTGATTTCTACAAAACTTTATAACTGGATAGTTTTTATGCTAGCGAAGGAACCAACCAGTCATGAAGCTCCACATAAATCAATGCGACCCAGCGGAAATGGAACAGGCTTTTCTGCACTTATACGCAGGCTGACTATACCGACATTTCTTGACAGCTCTGGGCAGTCTGTGCTATGCCGATACTTTCAGCGAACTCAGATGGGAAAACACGTCTTTTTTGCATTTGTTTAGGCCAATACATTGCAAATCTTCCAGGTATCCGAACCTGGCACCAAAAGGTGAAGCGTTTTCGAGTAAAGAGGAATAACTGCACAAAGCCATCGGACTGGCAAGAATTACCTATCTTCCAAAGCAGATGCATAGAGCTCTGGCGCAACCAGGCTTTTGCAGTACCATCTGCGACTTCAAAATGATTGTGCAGCTTATAAAAAACATGCGATCACCTCGTGAGGTCTGTTTTTAAAATCTTTCAATATTATCCAACACTGTTGCTTATTAATGCTAACAACATGCCATGTTATAATGACGTTGTCGTATCTTATTAAAAATCCCATCTATCCGCCACGCCCTACTGGTATGGTTAAAACAAGCGTACAAAAGTTATTTTTTTGGGAAGTTCGACTCGACTATATGAAGAAATGGAAGCTCCAAGTAAACCTTAACAAGACAAAACTAATGGTTTTTAATAAGTCTGGTCGGAAGCTTAAGGCTAGTTGCAGTTTTGGGTCAAAAACAGTTGACATGTCTATATCTTATACGTACTTGGGTTCTGTGCTAACACCGTCTGGTTCTTTCTAAGCAAACCAAGACCAGTTGTACTTTAGCTTGTTGTCAACTTCGGTGTTCTGCGCTAACAAGACTATGAGTACCGAGAATGTAAGTAAGATCTTTCTTAATTCTGCTAACTTTCACAGCTCAATCGTTAACTTGTTGGTGTTTGTATAGCGAGTTGTCTTCCGCTTTGTTGCGCAGGCCTCTGGCATGTTGTTTTAGTCTGCTATAAAGGGTGCGACTAGGTTCTCCGTGGTAGACTGAGAGTTGGTTGACGAGTAGTTGAAGGAATGTTTTTTCAGTACTTGTAGTGGTGGTACTCGTTTTGTTATCGGTTCTGTTTTTGTGACATCTACCAGAATTACTCGACTGTTTTCAACTCTACAATTTCTTATTCTTTCGTGTGGTGACGTCTTTATGGCTTTCTGTGTTGAGGACAATGATGTTGATGCGTTTTGTTTTCCTTAGTTTTGTTCAAGAGGCAAAGTATTATCAGCACAGCGATGGAGTTGCAAATCGAGAGGGGGAGGGCAAGATAGGTCAGTATATCATTTACTGTTGTTTCGGAAACTTCTGTAATGGTATCTATCTCCTCACCTGCCCTGTCAGTTTCCGATCGAGTGTTTGGTATAGTTGATCGAGCACATCTAGCATTGAGCACAGTTTTGTTCAATGTTGTTGGTGGTGGTATTATTAATGACTGATAATATATTTTTAACAAGTTGTGATCAAGGAACGGCTTCCAGGGAACATACTGAAAATCGGTTGCGGTGAAGAGTTGTAATGTAACCTGTAGCCGGTCTGGACACTTGCTCAGTCCTGTCTTCATCCCACTGAACGAGACGTTGCACGGTTGGTGGTATACAGTTAGTGGGAAAATGTCTAAAGTGCCGCTGTGTATTTCCAAAGTTCCTGTTGTTGTAGCTAGGAAGTACCTTCCCCCAAGGGTGGGACGTACGTGGAATCGTGGAAATGAGGGTTTCAAGCTGCTATTCCATGGGAAACCCAACCACTCAGTATTAGAGACCATTTCAAGTGGGTTAAATGGACAGAGTACAGTGTTTTCACCTTTGAAGCATTTATCTGGAGCTTCAGCGGTTACCAGCTTTTGTGAGTTTTTTTTAAGTTATAAGAACAAGGTTTTTCTGTGTAACCTGTCCTGTGTAGCATGTGTTTAAAAGGTTATAACTCAGTGGCACTAAATGTTCGATGGTACAACACAGAATCCATGGTAAATATTTCTGGCACGGACATTAAAATATTAAGTTCAAAGTGTGTTTTAACATATTCGTAATCAACCATTGGTAAGGCCAGTACAGCAAAACTTTGTTCAAGTACATTAGCAGTTCTTTGCAGGTCTTGTTCCTTCTTAAGGTCATAAATAAGTCTGTCAGTGACAAATCTGGGCAGATCAGTGAATCCAATAAGAGTTTATTTCAGAAACGTGTGAAATTTGGTTTAGAATGTCCTGTATTTATGTTAGACGTAACATTGATGAAAAGGCTCGGTTAATTTCAGAGGAGTATTTGGGCAAAAATTCGAGGGAACAACCCATAGTGACAATCTGCTTTATTGGAAAACTCGGTTAGTTGTTTTTTTCCTTTCTTAGTTTTTTTTTAAGTTAGCTACGTGATTTTGTTCGCTTTGCTGTCCTATCCAATCGTAAATGGCTTTGAGCAACCTCCAAGCACCTACATGGCACATCCGATTTGATCTGCAATATCGTGTTTTTTTTTATCTAATCGAACGTTTTTCATTGGGTGTAAATCCATTTCAGTGTGTTAAAGCCAAGATCTTAGATTCCTTAACGGTGTTTTTGTATCCAGGATAACATGACATTTGGGAAGGGAGACCAGTCTTGTAGGTGTAAAAACGTGGCAAGTAGGAATTACATTCTATAAGGTTAGAAAAACCTGGCAGTGACAGTAGTCGTTTAATAACTTTATGAATTTTCCTAGTCGAACGCAGAAGTTGCTTTAGGAAGCCTGTTTGTATGCAGTGTTGAGAATGAACCATTTGAAAGGAGCTCTAAAGGTCCAATAGGTTACAGTTGCACAACCAAGTTTATTAGTTTAGTATTGTTATAAAAGACAAGTGGGCGAGACTTGTGGGTTATAACCTTTGGTCCAAGATAGAATGATTCTTTTCTGTCCAACAGTGTCAAAGTTCTGTGATAGTGTGGGGTGATAGTTGGTTAATAGTATTACTAGCTTAAGTAACAGTATTATTAGCGGTGTTAACATATTGAATGGTAGGTTCCCCTTTTCCAATGTTGTTGTGGCAGGTGTCTGTTTAAACCTATAAGGGTTGTAAACATCCATTAATCAGATTCTTGTGCTCTTTAGATATTGATTTCAAAATAGCTTTGCGGTAGCTACCGTGTAGTAAACTTTGACCATACTCATTCAGATGTACGCAATCGGGAAGAAGTATTATGGAGTATGGTTTATGTAACGTGTTGTGTGTCCAAAACACTGCAGTTGGAGAACTTTCAAGCTTTAACTTCGATAGCTGATTTGTATCGAAAACCTTTTCGTTGTATTCTAGAACCTATTGCGGTACTTTTTGTCTGGGAAGAATCTGGAATACCGTAGCATGTTTCGTATGTAATTCATTCTGCAAACTCCTGATCGAATCGCAGATTTGTTTACCAATGTTTGTGGTCCTATGGTTGGATCATACAAGTCATTTCAACCAATCTCGAATATGATCATGTCAGGGTCCAAACAGCAAGTTTGTTCCCGGTCTTATTTTTTAACTTAAACAACGGTTCGTCCTCAAACACCGTGAAAGAGTACTTCGACAGAATTAGGTAGGTCTAATTGGAGAGTGAGTTTGGGATCTTTTTCTTCGAGCGAGAAGTGGTTGTTGAATCGTTTGATAAAAGAGTGTCCCAATATTAACACACGCATCATTTTTTTATTATCTGCAACTGGTTTGAAAATGATGGTTTTGCAATCCTATCAATTACGGAAAAGACATAATTAGTCTCGAGGTTCTAGTGCTAGTCATGGTAATTATTTGTTTTTAGATTTCTTGATCGTAGTGTTTTTGTTTCGGGAAGTACGAAAGGGTTCGTCTGCTTAAGGGTAGTTAGCTCATTTAACTAAATATTCAGTTTTACCTTAAGTAAGTCGATTTTTCAATATCTTTTTCTGCATTAAAAATGTTGTCGTTGAAAGGTTGATGAAAGATCCCGTCTATTTTCTTTATTTTTCTGGCTTCTGCGATGCCTTCTGCATGTTGCTTACTGGTATTATTGGCTTCAGTTGGTGTAGGTATGTTGTTGTTAGGGTTAGGAGTGGAGAACGGGAGTGTGGGAAGGGTTGGATTAGGAAGGATAGTTCCTCAATAGTTCCTTCTGGGAGATCTATAACATCCAAGCAAGCTTCAGTTATGTTGTCTTCCTCTGGTGGGTTAATAGGTCGATCAGCCGGAGCAAAGTATGCTTTCACTCGGTTAATATGAACCATGGTGACTTGTCGATTATCAGAGGTACGAACGCGACATTTTTTCTACCAGCTGATAAGGACCAAACCACAAATGCGAATTTTTTATGAAAGGCCCTGTTTCACTTTAGGTGTGCAAACCCAAACTCTCTGTCGTACTTCGACTTCGTACCTGCTACCCCATTTCTTCGGACATGGTTTAAATGATAAAGCAGTCCGTCTTTCCCAATATAGAGCACATCATGCAACATTAACACTTTTCGTGCTAGATGGTCATTTTGTGGCAGTGCTCCGAATTCAAGGTAGCTTATTATGTCAATCAACTCAGTGTCCTTTCTTTGCATATGATGTAACGAGTCGGTCTGAACACCTGGGGGCTGCCAACTATATTCAATATACAGTTACCGTAGGTCGCGTAGAAAAACCATCTGCATTTCCGTTCGATTTGCCTGCGCGATGTCTGATTACAAAATCGTACTGTTGCATAAGCAAATACCATTGCGCTAGCCGACCAGTACGTTCACGGGTAATCATTAACCACAGAAAAGCATGGTGATCGGTGTGTATGATAAATCTGTGACCACACCGGTATGGTTGGTAATGTTTTATGGCTTGTACTATTGCCAAAGCTTCGCGCTTTGTTGCACTGTAATTTTTTTGGCTGGGGATAGATCACGACCACCATATACAACTGTCACTTCCTTTCCATTTTGGATTTGGCCAATTGCTATGCCTATTGCTTTTGAGCTGGCATCAGCATAGACATGAAACGGAATACTGAAGTCTGGGTAGGCTAATATTCGAGCTTCTCAAAGCTTGCTGGCAATCTGAGTTCCAGAGGACTTGCTATTCGAGCAAAGTCACAACAAATCAACGGTAATAATTTGCAATGCCTAAAAATCTTCGGACATCTTACACGTTCTCTGGTACTGAAAAGATCTCATCAGCCTGAACTGTCTTAGGGTTAGATGTAATTCCTTCTGAACAAACAATGTGACCAAGGTACTCTACCTCTTTCTCTGCGAAATTACATTTACTGGGTTTCAATTTGAAGTTGGCTTACGCGTATTATATCAAAAACCTGTCGTAAATATGTTAGATGGTCCTCAAATGTCCTAGAGAAAATCATAATATCGTCCAACTAAAGTAAGCGTGTTTTCCAATTTTCTAGTTTTACTTCCACGTAAAACATGTTACATAAGTCACAGGAAACTGGATGGAGCATTACATAGGCCGAATGACATCACACTGAACTCATAGAGTCCTTTATGAGTGACAAAAGCTGTTTTCTCCTTTGAGCAAGGGTCAATTTCTAATTGTCAGTATCCTGACGACAGATCTAGTGTTGAAAAATATCGACATCGATACGTGGGAGCGGGTGACTGTCTTTCTTGATTATCATGTTCAATTTCCTATAGTCTACAAAGAATCGCATTGTATTGTCCTTCTTCTTGACTAAAAGGACGGGGAATGCCCATGGGGAGGCTGACGGAGAAATAAAATTGTCTACTCACATTTCTTGTACCTGCTTATCAATTTCTTTTCGATTCTGTGGGGTTGTCCGATATTGTCGCATTGGTGGATGATCACCAGTATCTATTGCGTGTTTTCCTATCAATGTTCTACCTAACTCCGATGATGAATAAGCAAATACATCTCTGTATTGTTGCAACAATCTGATAGTTGTTCTTGTTCTGTGGCAGATAAGTGTGGCATTTTTAACTGTGGTGACTGGTGATGTTCC
Source organism: Umimayanthus nakama (assembly GCA_027574985.1). Classification (NCBI taxonomy): domain Eukaryota; kingdom Metazoa; phylum Cnidaria; class Anthozoa; order Zoantharia; family Parazoanthidae; genus Umimayanthus; species Umimayanthus nakama. The sequence goes on from JAOBRG010376678.1 coordinate 23,821, forward strand.
GGGTTCTTATAAGAGTAGTTTTGTTAAACCAATGTGTAAATTCTATTTTTTTGCTGGTTCATCCTGGAGTTGTAAGTTGTATATATCATGGTCTGAAACGTCAAATGTTGCTAAAGTAGTATAATATTTGAATATTGTAACCGATTTTGATGTTGGTTTTATCAGTCGAATTGGCGCTGTTCTCGAGTCAGATACTTTAACTAGCTCTGATGCACCATAAACGGAAAAACGTTCAGGTAATCGTTCGCAGGGTGTAACCAGTCCAATGTTTCCTTCCTTGAGAGCTAATTGTAATTTTGCACTTACTTAAACTTCTGATTGTGGGTCCAATGTTAAAGTGTTTAAAGCTTGTACTACAAACCCTACTTTGTTACTTCTTTCCTCCAAATCTATTAAATGTTGTTGTGAAACGTTGCAACCGAATTCTTATAGAAAATCACGACCTAAATTACAATACATGATTAAAAACAGCCCTGTGTTCGAAGATCTTGGTTTTAACAATGAAACAGCCAAAAAAAGGAACACATATTACAACAAAATCTAATACAGTTTTAACTTCAGTAGAATTAGCACAAATTCTAAATATTCCAGAGAGCTTGCCACCTTTTAGTCGAATAAAAATCAGTAGTGATAAAAAGCATTTGGTCTATTGCAACCTGGTTGAAATGAATAGTTCCTACTCTTTTGGAACTAAAGTAAGTCCATCTCATTTATAAGCAGTTGCACCGTCACAAGATGGGCGATATCCAAAAAAAACCCCAATTATATCTGGTCACAAAATAATAAATAATCTCATAATAGAAAGACTTAAATAAGATTTTAAGACTCCATATTTGGGTGATAAGGAAATCATACATCTCTTAAAGATTTTGTAAATCAAATTTAAAAAATGGAACACTATCGCGAAAACATATAACCCAAATTAACCAAAGATTGAAATAACGAAAATGTTTGTCTCCAACAAAATTGCGATACTTTAAAAAACTCGAAAATGAAGCTAAACCATATGAAAACGTGCGCAAAAAATATAAACGGTATTACGATTTTCTTTCTAAAGTTTCTGTATCAACAGGGACTCTTTATTTTATCTCGAGTGCGTCTGGTGTGGGAACTGCCTATTCCGGTATTGGTCTCCCCGCTGGTGTATCATTGGGGGCGACTGGGCTAGTATGTGGTATCTTAAGCGTATTAACTGGAGCAATGGCTAACAAAGTTTCTCAAAAATTAATAAACATAAAGAATCAGTGGCTACGTGAATCAAAGATAAATAGGATAAAAGATCGAATCTCATTAAGTTTAAACGATAAAAAAATTTCTGATCAGGAATTTCATAACTTTATTTCAGAGTTAGATAAGTACAACAAAATGAAACGGGATATTCGTGCGAAAAACTGAAAAGATATTGAAAAAAAATACTAAACATGGTAGAACAAAAACACAAAAGATTTGTCAAGAGATGATGAAAAAACTTAAAGTGGTTTCAATAAGTCATTTAGAATCAAAATACATTGGGGAATTGGAATTAAAACGTACTTACTATAAAGATTATAATGTGAAACCCAGTGCTCCTTCGCTATATGAATTATAGTTTAAGAAAAATTGCGTTTTCAAAGAAACGATGGAAAATTCACAACTTTGGAAACGCTTTCAAGATCGATATCCGAATGCCCGAAAAGAAAATCTTTCGGCAAAAAAAAAAATACTTGTTGGCCGAGACGAAGAAATAGCCGTGTTTGAGAATGGTGGAATAGACTTTAGACCTAGTTTGTATTTCTCAAAAGAAATGAAAGAGAATCTAGGTACCCCTTCTGGGCCTCAGTTGGCTTTAACACCAACAACTAGTGGTTGCAGCAGTTCCATTCTATACGACGCCACATCCAATAATAGATATGCTAATTAACCACGAAATTTATGTTACCCCCCACTGATAAATTTAAAATAAAACATGGAAATATTTTCGTCGATACTGTGTTGACACAATTATAGCGGCAAAGAAGCAAGCAGTTGGCTCTCAGGTCCCACTAAGAAGTTTTAGAACATAGCTGGCAATTTTTCGCGCGCTTTGTGTATGGCGCGAGCGTGCATCTAAATCTCGATAGACGCACGCCCGTGCGTCTATCAAATCGCGTGATTGAATTCAAC
>JAOBRG010376679.1:0-11446 GCA_027574985.1 Umimayanthus nakama
AGTATATAGGATTTATACCGTGAGTAGAGAGCCAATCAGATTACCGGAATTTCAATATCCAGTGCTTGGTATTTAATGTCTTTTATCCAATGGGATGTTTCGTTCGTAGAGTTAAAGACGACCCCTCAGTTGTTCTTAGCTGGTTCTTATATTTCTGACAAATTTGAGCCGCGTTTCACCAGCCCAGTTTCACAAACACATAATAACGTATTCAACCAACAAGTATGTAAAATAGGTAAAGATTTATTTAATTACTGACCAAGTTTTGTATGTTCCTTTTACATAAATCATACTAATCATCCGTTCTTTTTTGTACTTTGTCTGGACGAGGTAGCATTTCCACCCACGTGCTTGAAATATACCAACTCGGCTTCCCAACCCAACCAGTTTAACGACCATTTGGGAAGGAGGTCAAAACTTTTGATTTCTAAGTGACTCGGCTTTTGGGGTGGGGGCACAACCACACAACCAACCATTCCTAGAGAAGTCTAGAGAAGGATTTCCATGGTTTATTTTACCTGAAATGTTTCCCAAATATTAATCTCTTATCTCATCTCTGCTTATCTCCATTCTCAGCGGGAAGAGAGGTTAAACGAATTTTCCATGTATACTGCCAAATGTTCACTGTGAAACTGAAACGATATTTTGATCTGTACACCGATAACCTCGGCAGAGTTTAACTACGAGTCAAACTCTTGATACGACTTAATCAGGTTCACCTTGAGAATTACGGAAGATCTCATAGTCAACTGTCAACATTACGAGTTCAAATTACTATATGAAGAGGTCGCATTCGAAGTCAAATCCAAGCTATTAATGGTTCACACACCAACAGAAAATAACATTTGGTGTGAAATCTTAAGTAAGTGATATATGTGTTTCCTCATGGATTCGCAAAGATAATATTTGCTCTCGCTCGAGATCAGTTGAAGTAGTTTTTAACCATAAAGAGCAAACTAAAGGCACTAAATCATACATAAATTATGTACATGTATGTCTTAATCAGTAAAAACTGTTTTTTGTCCCTTTAACTCTCTTCTTTAATGTATGGAGTGCTCGTGCGGAAAATTCGATGCGCGGCGCGTAGCGACATTCCGTGGGGGTATATATGCAGCCGGGGGGAAACTTTATCCCTCCCCTCTGTTTTCTCTTTCTTGGCGGACCGCTCCTGACATACAAACACAGCACACCAAGTCCGCTGACTGGATAAGCACGAACCGATCCTACTGGCCATATTAGGATGAACTGTCCATGTTAGGATACCCCGGTCATATTATGGGAGCCAGCACCTGGAGCAAGCTTGATCACCAGGATATTAGGATTTCTGCTCCATTGGAAGGAATGTTTTTATCCAAATTTAAACCCACTGAGTTTTCATCAAGCTTCTCTTTTCGAGTCTCTCGTCTCAAAGTGTCGCATCTGACTTTCTTCCATTTTCGCTTTGAAAGCGCACTATATTTGTGATTCGACTAGTAATTGAATTGACAAAATCTCGCTTATTTCGAAGCCACTTGTGCAAATATTTGAGAAACTGTTGATCGCAGCCACTGCAAACACTGGCCTTTGTATGGACAATCATGTTTCACTGTGACGCTGGTGAAATTATAAGTAAAAGATGGAAAAAAAGAAAAATACCAAACACCAGAAATTTGTACTTAAGATCCTTAAAGGGCTGGACTAACTTTTACATTAAATGCTATCTAACTACTACAGTCGTCAACACCCTGGTTGACTTTCTGACGAAAACGTTGTTTGTGCTAACTGTTCAGATAAAAGGTCTTCTTCTTTAGTACGTATTAAGCCATTACTCGTGGGACTCGTCGGGATTACGGTTTCGCTAATACCATTTACCTGCAACAGAAAGCACAGGTCTTAGTTAGTATTTGATACTGTTTTTAAAACTAGTGTTTGACTTTTGCTTGCGGTATTTACTATCTGGAATCACCATTCGCTAAACAAACAAAGCAATAACATTGTATACCTATAGACCCTTTTCACGGTTCTTGAGGCAATTGAAAACCTGACATTGGCATTCTGTAAGCGTCAGAAATGGAAAGAGCAGATAAAAGTTAGTAAGTGTCGAAAATTTAGGGATTCAATATTAAGAACTGTGACGTTAGTGAGGTTTTTGAAAACAAAAAATATCCCGAAATTCTAAAAAAAAATTTATGTATGGGAGTTTGTATGGGGTCGAGGCCGGGATGGCACCGCCAGCCCTCAGAACGCAAAATTCCAATATGTTATCTGTTAAATTTTTCAGTTTTTAAAAACTTCACAAGGTCTACGGTTTGCAGTATTAACTCCCCAAATTTTCGGCACTAGCTAACTTCGACCTGCTCTTCCCATTTCTGACGCTTACAGAGTGCTAACGTCAGCGGGTTTTCAGTTGCCTAAAGAACCGTGAAAAGGGTCTACTCATTATGTTTTCTCACTCAATGAAATGTCAGTTTCATGCGGTAATGCTATCTGGAATCACTGGTTGACTATATAAGCAAAGCAAATCCATAGCGCTTATACCATGCTCAGTCATGAAATGTCAAGACTATATTACTTGCGGTATTTACTCTCTGAAAATCGCTGAGTTCACTAAGCTTCTTCACCAAAACAAAGAAAAAAAAAATGTGTAAGGAAGTACTTTTTAAGTTAAAACATACAGCTTCTACAGCTGAATTGCGTTAAAAACTTTACAGTATAAAGATTCGCTTAAAATACTTACACAATACTACTAATAAAAAAGATTGAAATCTGAAATCAATTTATATGGCAGTGTGCTGCTGTTTATAAAAGTGTTTCTAAATCTAAAAGTATTAAAATTTACATAAAAAACTCGCTTGGCCCTAAGATTTATTTCACACTCATTTCTTGTTGGTAATAGCCTGTGGAGTTTGTTTTCTGGATCACTAACTACTTCACTAAAAAGTTTATCGCAAAGCCTTTGTCGTCTTTCCTTGAGGGTCGGAAGATTGCAGACGGCGAGCGCTTCCCAAGGTAGCACCTTTGTCCACAATGGTGCTATCTTGCAACTAGTTAAACTGACTAAACGCTACAAATACTGGTACGGTTGTCTTATTTTCCAGAAAGACTGAAAGGAACTATATGTTCAGCTGGGAGACTAGTTTTAAAAAAAACTGTTTTATCTGCGTGGGCGAGTACGCTGAACAAATGGGTTTGCCAACAAAAGTTGATATGGCATGTTATTCGCCTGTGGGATACAGTGTTTAGCTGGCGTTTCGAGCGTTAGCCCTTCGTCGGAGCAGACTGAGGGATTGTGGGGAAATCAGTGTTTAAATAGTTGGTAATAAATTTATGCGGATCAAAAAGTCAAGTTTCGCCATTGGTTGAAATTAATAGCACCTTAATGGTTAAAACATGTTCGAAACTAAACGAATGAAAATCGTTCATTGATTCCGTTGGGAGCCAAAGTCCCAAGTTTGAAAATTCGTCTCTGTTCTTTTCTTTTTCGGGTGTACAGCTATTCATGAAAGCTCAAACAAAAAGTTCAATTTTTGAGCGACCTCCCGCATTTTAAACCGATCAATCCACGCAAAATACAGGCTCTGTTAAAATCGTTTTGCTCAGTAGTGTTGCCCATACACAAGCTTTGAAAAATCTCATTAAGGTTTTTTCGTTGCGTAGAAAAAAAACATGACACGTGCGCATACAATCATAAGTAACTACAAGGGTGCCAGCTTTGAGCTCTGGCCTGTGTGTCTTGTTTGATGAACAGGAAAAGAAAAAGCTCTGTTTAATAGCAGGATATAAGCCTCATCAGCGTTTTCTGGCGTAATTGAAGGATAAATAAGATATATGTACACGTGCAGTGTATACTGTCGAATTGAAACATTTAAAGAATTCTAAATTAAATTTAGTATTTAGGCACTAGAAGTCCGATATTGAGTTAGTAAATTTGTTATTACTAGGTGTGTAATTCTGTAGGTATTTTTTATTGTAATTATATTAGCTGACGGATTTTACCGTGTTAAAATAAAGATTACTATACCATGTACCATATAATAATTTTGACTGCCTAGCTGAAGTTTACAGTCACTGAGCCCAACATTGGCTTGTCTCTCATCTTGCAATAGTTAACTAAAGATATTTCCCACTCAGCAGATTCGAGAGTAAAGCGGGTATGTATCCCACTTCTGACACCAAGTTAAGATCAAAACACATTATAATGTAGAACAAGGGATAACGAACACCAACGAATATCTATACATTAGATCATTTACTATATGAATAAAGCTTTTCATCATTATCATTATTAATATTATTATTATTATTAGTAGTAGTAGTGAAAAGTTGATACTGTAGTAAACAGAGACTATCACTTCAGGTGCATGGCTTACATGTACAGCTTTCATGTTGAAATCTCAAATGTTTTGTAAAGAGCCATTGATCACAGCGAAATGGCACCTGATGTAAACAAAGCTTATTATTGTTGTTATTATTATTATCAATTATTACTATTATTTTATTGTTATTATTGCTATTATTGTTGAAAGATTCATGTTGGGCAAACCTGCGATGTAAACAGAGGTCTCCTAACTAACTGGTCTTGGTGATGTACAACGGGGCTGTTATGCGGTACACTCATGTTGGGCTGTGGTGAAGAGTGCGGGGTCGTCACCAGACCAAACGGATTGGAGGTGTCCATTGAGTTACTACTAGCCTTGTGTGGTGATCCTAACTCCTTGCCAAACTGGGACAATTGTTGAGTGACTCCCAGCAAACCTCCTTCATCAACTGCTACAATAACCCAGATCACATCTGTCCATTCAAAGCAAAAAAAGATAAATTAGAAATGAGCTAGTTACTGTAAGTTGCTCTCTGGTTGGAAACGGTATCAATATTAAATTGTTGGAACACATGTGTTTAAAGCAAGTTCTGATTTGAAGCCACCCTTCCTGGTTCATGAGATTGATGCCAAACTTTTCTTGTTTTCTGAATGACTTTAAAACAAGTACAGTAGCATATATCTACACGTAACCTATTCTTACTTCTTTAATTCAAACAAACCACATGATTGTACAGTATACAGTACTTAATTCTATGATATTACAAGTATTTGCTGGAGAACTACATGTACAACTTTAGTATAAGCTTAGGGTAGGCCCATAATATGAATAAGTTAGTCCCAATGTAAACAATTAATGTAAAACTTACATGGTTTTTGTTCTCATTCTAAGCTCTGAAAAAGCCCCATAATTCTGTTTTGCAGTTTGGACCATATACAGTATGAGGCCATGTATATTGCATTGATCAATCGGTGCTTGCCATTTGAATTAAACTTGAAGGACTCATTCTTGTTTGCAATTATTTACATATGCAACTTTAGTCAACTGCTGGTCAAAAAATTGCTCATTCCGCCAAGCTCAGTTATAAGTTCCTTACAAGTGCTTTCTTTTTCACTAATCAAGTGTTTTAAATGGTAAGCATTGAGTTGCCTTTAATTGGGTAAGCAGATCCCTTTATATGTACATGCAACCCTTTAAGCCCCCCCCAATGAATCAAAAACATTTTTAAATTATCATAAATTAGATCCACAGTTTCCTTTTTAAATGCTTCCAAGGGGGAATTTTGCTTTCCATATTGAATGAACTGCAGTACATTATGTGATTGCAATTACTTTTTTATTCTCACAACAATACAACTTGTTAATAATTATCAACTAAAAACACAAAAAATATATTAACTAAAAATGATAAATAAATAAAACTAAAAAAAATCCAAAAAACTTTCTGACTCTTTTTATTGTGTTCATTCATTTGATAATAATTATTATAATTCTATGGCTGAATGATTTTGCATGCTGTGATTGGTCAATTCCAGGTCCGTAAGTAGCTGTACAGACCACTAGCTGTTTTCAAAACCGAAATAATCAACTAAGCCATATAAAAAAACATCTAATTAGCCTTGTTTGCTCAGTCCGTACAGCAAGTTATGAATCCTGGTTTTTTCCTTCCAGTTTTTATGGCCCTCGCGCTTTGTGCTTGTGCCATAAAAGGAAGGAAAAAACTTCAGTTGATCCATAACTTGCAGTACGGACCTTGCACTCGGCTAATAAGAGGTATTTACATGTTGGATAGTATTACCTCCAAAGTATTGTCCAGTCGGGGAGCACATTCTCCATTGCCCCTGATACATCCCACTTGTTGGCGGCGACACCATGTTAACACTGATATCAGCTACACTCCCAGCATCCAGGGGGCCCACAGACACCATTCGAACAGGGCCAAGTGGGTCTCCACAAGTGAATCTCAGCACAACGCCTGGAGGCCATCGACTTTCACCTGTCAAATTAAGTATTCAAGTCAGAATATACACTACCGTAAAATCCCACTTACAAGTATAAGCCCCCCCTGGATACAAGCTGCTCCATTTGCCAACAATTATATTATTCCTAATACACTGTATAAGCCCACCTCTATATTAGTTTTAAAAACCTGAAACTACATATTAAACTTCTGTATACTCTGACTCAGGATTAAATAATATATACTCATGAGTTTTCAAGTACTTTCCCAGGACATATTTTATAATTTAAACAATCCATGCATAATTACATGTATCTCTTGAAAGCTTAGTGCATTAATGAGACATTGTAAATACTGATGCTAGATAATAATTATTTTCAAAATAAAAGTACTATTACATGTACTGGTTAAACTTGTTTAAAATTAATCATTTAGTACTTCGTAACACTCAGGTCTTGCAGCTACATTTACCTACCAGTGTTTCGTATCCTCCAGGTCTTAACAAACTGTGTGCTCGGCTGTACAGATTCCCCCTCCCCAATTGTGACATCCTCAACAAACGTCATACCAGGAAGCTTCTCTTGGGGATTGCTAAAGTCATAATATGCACACACGGCTGCCTGATAGGTTTTAAATTTACATTGTTTAGAATAATGTCACCAAATTTGGCCACTATCATTCTATTGATTTATAGACAATACATACATAAAAATAAACAAGCTTTAAACAAGCTTAAAATCATCAATCAAGGTTCTTGCTGCAGAACTACAAAGTCAAAAAACAATTGAGACACCTTTTAAAACTTGTAAGACTCAAATTCAGACTTAGAATTTGTTTCTTGAACCTTAAAAAAGGTACAACACAGGACTGGACTGAACTTGTGCAATTTACAACTACTTCTGATCTGTTATGCAACCATGATAGTTAAGGCATACAGTGTAAAAAGGGAAAGCAATAGGCCCCTTCTTTGTGCAAGGTGTGGTTTGGATAGACTATTGAATGAAAATTATTTCACAAATATAGATCTTCAAATCTTGACAAAGAGAAACAATTAGTTTTTATTTTTTTGTTTGTTTTTTATAGTTCAATGAACAAAACTTAAGACCTCTTGAGACCTAATGGGCAAATTTTTGGTAAATTAAAGAGTTATTAAGACACCGCAGGAACTCTGATTACCGTAGCCCAACATGCCTGAGTTAATGTAGTCTTGAAGGGATGTACATGTACATGTAAGTACTGTACTCTACAGTACATGTATTAAACTCCCAAAAGAATCTTTTATTGTTCTGTTAACAGTTAGTTTTTGTAAATTTAAAAAAGAAAAGCCAATTGATTTGATTACTGGTCAGTTGTCAAAGTTTACAGACTCATTTAAAAGTTTGATTTACTTAAGATAATAAACAAATCAGTGGATTTTATTAAAGAAAAATATCCTAACACAATGTTCATTGAACATTCAGATGTGAAAGGTGAGGTTTTGTACATGTGTAATAGATGGCTGTTATAATTTTTTATACATGTAAGGTTAACAGTTCCCTTACAAAATCCATCATCAGTAGTTTAGAAATACTACTTGCAACAACCAAGTCTTGTACTCTACATTAATTTTTAATATGAACTGTAACTTAGGTAGACTGCTAGACAAAGTGAGGATTTTCCTAGCAACAGCGGATTAAAAACAAGATAGGTTTATTTTTAATGCAGCCTGAGTCACATTCAACTAAGATATGTTAACAAAATATTTAACAATTATTCCGCGAATGCACGTTGGATACGAGCTTTTAGATAGCGGACGAGGAGCGAATCACCAAGTCGGCTATCATAAGCTCATATCCAACAAGCGTGAGTGGAATAATTGCTTTATTTAATACCAAACACTGGATAAAATTATCTCGAGTTCTCTTTTCTACCGAGTCAAGTTTTCGGCCATTTTTAGGGGAGATTTTCTGTGATAAAATTTTCAGTTTCCGTATTTGGACATATTGCAGTATATATGGTATTTATACTGTGAGTAAAGAGCCAATCGGATTACCGGAATTTCAATATGCAGTGCTCAATATTTAATAAATAATATTAGCTAATTAATATAAATCGTAGATACGTAACTTAAAGTAAAGAACCTTATTCGTCAAATGCATGGATACTAGTACTAAAAATCAGGGTCTTATACATGATTACACTATACAGGTAACACAGACGTGTCTAAACTGATAAACCATGAACATAAAAAAAAGAAAAATAATAAATTTTTAACCATTAATAATAATAATATAAAAAAAAATCAGATCAATTCTAGAGTTTTTGTTTATTCTCCAAGTTCTAATGTTTAAAATATTTTCAATGGGTTGTTTATAATAACAGTTGAAAAGGAAAAAGCTCACTACAAACAAATCAATGAAAACAATATTTACAGCGATTTAGTAAAGTATGCACACTGAAAAGTATATTTTTATTAACACCAAAATATATACTTTTTTTAAATTATATGTTTAATAATAACATTTTATTCTTAAAATAGACTACTAGTACTATGAAATCTTAGATAAATTAAAATTATCGAAGTAGCTAACCTAAACTTTGTAGCACGGAATGCTTCTTCGCAAAACCCTTAATTAACTTATTTTTTTTTTAAATTTAAACGAATCTATGTTATTCAATGAGTTACGAGTCTATGTGGTTATTCTAACTACAAAGTACAAGAGACCCAAGTGCATCGAATCGAGATGTGGTTTTACCAGTAAACATTGACATCCGCCAACACTGGACTTCAGTCTTTACAAGTACAACTACAATATTATTTAGTGTAGAGCTACCTGTATCAATTAGTCAGAGTTTAACAAAAATCGATTTAATGTTGGATAATAAACCTCGGGACTAGTTTGTTGGCAAATCATCAAATACATTAAAAAGATAACAAAAATTCAAATTTCACCTGCAGATTCCTTGCGATTTAGACCGGCGGGCATCATGGATGGAATTAAAAACACACACAACGATGATCAGTTTTGGAAACATGATAAACAAAGCAAACGCAACTTGACCAGATAACCAATGACACAAACACACTCAATAACACTTTACCAATTTGTCATTTCCAGGAAGAAGGTGCATCCAGCCGGATTCAACTGGAAATCCAACAGCTTTTGAAGCTCATTGACAAGCACATCTCGGTCTGTTGTTCCCATGCAACTAAATTTTGACAAAAGATCCTGGTCGAAGTCGCAATCGACATCCATTCTGACGTGCTTAATTGACGAGATTCGTGAATTAGAACAAAATACAATCCCTTGGAACTGAACCGTCAATTCGATCGAACGGTTGGTTTTGTTTTGACTCAGGACGCCATTGCATTGGAACTATAGAACAAACTGAAATACGTTACGTCATCATTTCCTTCGAGCTACCGCTGGCTTATAAATGAAGTAAACGAAAATTTCCGAACCAAAAACGACTTGTGTTCGACTAAATGCCGACATTTCCCGAGTAATGTTTTGACTCAGCTTACACTAGGGCACAGTTTCTCTCTCCCTTTGACGTTGACAGCGCCTGGAGCTTTCTGCTGTTTATAGCGACACAAAAAGCGTTTAGTTCACACTAACAAATCTATTTCTGTTAAAAGTTCTTATTATGCGACGAAGGTACGAGGATGAATTTCTCTTCACGTTAAAGAAACATGTTGAGGAATTTAAACAAAAGGTAATGCTTTGTTAACATTGAGAAGCTGAAATTTACTAATTTGAAATTCAGTTTTCGCTCATCTTATGCATATATTTTATAATCTTTGACCAGTAAGTTATAATACTTATATCTAAACAAGTCTTAGGAAAAACTCAAATTTTTTTAATTCGTCCCATTCAGTTAACATGCGTGCTCAAAAATATAGCATTTTTCATAAGTATTCTACTTAATACTGTTTTATCATTATTTTTAATTGTTAAAATGTTGCTTTTACTTTTAACTGACTCAGCTTACAGCTGCAAGAACTAGAACTACCAGACTGAGTAAAGTTCAATTTGTTTTAGGTTCGAGTTGTTATTGAGAGCGATGAAGAGAAAAAAGGATTTTATGATGCCCTTAAAAACTACCAATCGTAAGTAATATATTATTGTACCATGCATCTTGGTTTCGTGTCATGCCCCGTGTACAGTATATAACATATACTCAATACTCATTGATACACAACATGTAACTACTATTTTTCAATGAATGCCAATGATTGATTGTTTTGGGAGTTTGACATGCCAGCATGCATAACTCTAAAAATCCTCTCAAAATGGAGGAGTTTTAGAAGTTTTAAAATTAAAACACAAGTTTACAAAGTTCAATACTTTTTGTAATATTGTAATAGGTACATGTAACATGTCCTTGAAGGCTGTGTTAGATTAAATGTTCATTGATAACCACTATTTATTTTTTCCTCTGCAGTCACAGTAACAAATACTGAATATTGATTGGTTCTTAGCGTATTTGTGAGTGGGAGAGATTTTCCTATCTCTGACCACGGTCACGGTAACCTGTGCTACTTCGCCTCTGGTTCGCCCCTTGATGTGCTAGTTCGTTGAAGGAAAAAATAAATAAATAATATATTTCTCAGTGAACATCGAAGAAATGTCTATTTTTGGAGTTTGACATGCCACACAGAGCAACCCTTATAATTGATTATTTTGTCTGTAAAACTCATCAAATACAAAAAGTTTTTTTCAGTACTGTTTGTATTTAGAGTCATGGAACACACCTCCCCTGGATACTAACTTTTATCACAAATTTGTAGCGCTTACTCTTAAACGTAAGTAAATCGGAGATTGGTTTTTTACTGTGAGTGTAACTATATGTTTTCTGTGTGTACAAGTTTACACTTTGTTTAATGTTTTAATCAAATATTCTATTTAATTTATAATTAGGCATAGTTTACATATACTATATATAGAGAATAATACATGGTCGTGCGGAGATATTGAATTTATCTTCGAGTGTTCACATCAATATCAAGCGAGTGAACGCAGCGAACGAGTGAGATATTGAGTGTGAACACGAGAAGAGAAATTCCATATCTCCAAGCGTCCATGTATTATTCTGTTTATTATACAAACAAGAATCAGCCATTCCATATTTACCAAAACCATTACATTACCATTACGTCACAAATTACTGAAATAGGATTGGTTTATAGTTTCACATGTAAAAATATC
>JAOBRG010376690.1:0-11446 GCA_027574985.1 Umimayanthus nakama
TTTAGTGAATATCCCCCTCGCTCGACTGTACTTTTTCCTAACATTCTCATAGTGTCTCATTTCCTTCTCAAGATTATTCAGCACTTCGCATGACTTTTGAAGTCTGAAATTAAGTGGGTTACTGTTTTCAGGTACTTGTGGATAAATTCTATTGTAGTCTTCCATGCTTTTTGTATTCTAGAACGAAAGCTTTAAATGAATTCGAATAGGTTCATTTATGAAATTAGGCTTCCCTCCCTTTTCATCTGTAATCAACAAAGTTAAGTAGTTGATTGGATCGGTTGATTTAACTTTTATAGATGGATAACTTTTAGATGGGATGACTGCTAACAATTGTGAGGGGTTAAGTTCCACATTTTCCCCAGCGGAGATTCTATTAAAATAGGAACCCTTTGGCTCTATAAGGTCACAAAACACGTTTAACGGCTTGTCGGGTATCCACCGTATCGGATAATATTGATTTGGTAATATCTTTTCTGGCACACCCAGTATTTTTGCTAACTCTTCGGTGATATTTAAATGAACCGTCTTGTCGGAATATAGATAATCCCCTTGTTTACTAATTATAATTGAAAGCTTTGCGTTGTCCTGGTCTTTGAGGAAGATTTGTTGAAGTGTTTTCAATGTGTAATTCCCTGGTGGAATAGTAAAAAATACCTTTTCAACCTCATTTTTCATATATGAAAACTTGTAAACCCTTTGAGTTTCCTTGAACTTTATCCACGCTTTAGGAATGTGACAATCAAAAAGTTGTATCCCTTGTATTCGCTCCAACGGTGGCTCCAGATAAACTCTTGTTTCCGGAGTTTGTGTTGTGATAGATAGAAAGGTTGACATGTTTTTTACTTAGCGTCTCTTATTTTTAAATTGTTCTACAAGGTATAAAACCACGGCCACTATTAGCAGCCAAGCATTCTTACCTAAAAATTCAATAACCTCTCCTGCTGTTTTGAAGATAAAGCTAGCAATAGCACCTATCATTCCCGGCAAAATCTCACCAATTCTCTTTCCAATAGCTTTCAAGCCGTTGCCAACACCCTTTGCAACACTGGTCAAACCCTTTTTTAGATTAGAGACAATAACACCGATAACAACACCTACTGCTGTTACGACAGCAACGACTGTAAAGCCGTACTTTTTAAAAATAGCTTTAACTCTATCTCGCAAGGACATTCGCTCTTGTATTCGTTCATTTTGTTCTTCAATTGAGGCTATCTCCTCTTGCTGTTCATTTATGTTTCGATCAATATTCTCTCTTTGACTATAAGTAGTACTACTTTCACGCGCTTGTCTTAATTCACTTATTTTCTTTTCACGCCTTTCGATTTCAGCTTTGTTTGCTTCAGTAATTACTGAAGCTGAGTCACCTAAGGCGTTTTTAATAGTTTTTGGGAGTTTTTCATTTACTTCACCGTCTTTATTGAGTAGTAGATGATATTTTCCTTTTTCTCGAGTTAATCTCACAATCGCTCTACCATATTCATCTATCATAGATGTGAATTTTGATGTATCAGCATTGGGAAATTTTCTCTTGATTTCATCTACAGATTCATCTAAATTTTTTTCTCTTTGAATTAAAGGTGTAATATCAGCCTCAGGCTCACCACCGAATGAAGTTTCTGTATATCTTCGGTGGCCTTGAATATCTTCTGAACCTCGTCTTGATGAGGTTGAAGTAAAGTGGTGGAGTACAAAATCGTCAGTTCCATCATAACCAGGATTCTCACCGGGATCAACCGGTTCAAAAGGATTGCCACCTTCGGTGTTATCTGCTATTTCCGGATTAATGTCCATAATTTCTTTATGTGTACACATAAAGAATCTTTAAGTGTTTTGTATGCACATACACCTAAAATAATTTACTTGCAGCATAACCCAATGCCAGCATACCCCCACCAACATAAGCCATCTCCCCCATCTTTTGGTTGCTACTAGGCTTATAATAATCAGAGAAGTTTGGTTCATCGAGAGCCGCCACAGCGGCAGCCCTCGATTTACTATACAATTTCAAAGCCTCATCGGTATTCGACAAATTTTGTGAAGCCTGGTGTTTAACATTCTGCTGTTGAGAGTACCAATCGATGAGTTTCTGCCTCTTTTCCTGGTATGAGGCGTAATCTTTTTGATATTTTTCTATTGCCTTGTCGTGTCTTATGCGCTCTGCATCTGTCTTATCACCTGAGAGATATTTTGCGAGATACGATCCACCAACAAACGTTGTTGCATTCAATATAGCTCCACCAATCATCATTGCTATTGTTGCCATTTGTTAATCAATTGCTCTAGGCAATTAAAATCTTTAAGTCGACTCTACAGAGGTAGAGTCGACTACAGCGGTTTTGGTAAGATCTTTTGCGTTTCCAGATAATCTTTCAAGTACATACTACCGGACAGGACGGCAACCCATTTAGCATAGTTTGTAACACTCGATGAGGGATCGTTGATAAATGATTCTTTCATAGCCTTTTTAGCGATGTAACCAACACCGGCGGCCAATCCGATAATGACGGCAGAATCGGTAACCGTTTTCACGAGTTTGTTTTCGGTTGACATGATTTTATTATAGATAGAGAGAATCTTTTAAATGATTTTAACGAGATCCTACAACATTCCTATTTTCGGAGTTGGTTTGGTAGCTGGGATAGCTTTAGGGGTCCCTGAAGGAACCCCCTGCAGTGACTGTGGTGGTTCTTTGAATGATTCTGGTACATGAGTCGGAACTTGTGATAAATCAACTACTCTGTTTTTGTAGTACCTCATAAACAAATCAATTCCTGTAAACCCTATTCCAACAAGGGACAGCACAGTCGTAAATGATAGTCCTGGAATCCAAGCTGCTTGAGACGAGGTCTCTGCCTTTGTAGTTTCTTCTGGGCTCGTCTCCGCTTCAGCTCTTAACACTTCCCTTGCCAACGCTTCTTTAGCTTTTCTGTTATATTCTGCTAGTTTCTTACCAGCAGCAACCTTTTTAGGGTCTTTCTCTTTAGCGGAAGCCTTCGGCTTTTCAGGAAGAGGATCCTTTGTAATTTGTTCAACAACTTCATCAGACATGATTCTTTATTTGTACAAATAAAGAATCTTTAAATCACATCATTCTCAAGAGTGTGCTTAGTGACTGCTCAAGAGTCCTCAAGAGTCCTCAAGAGTGCTTGAAGGTTCTTGTATTTTGTTGGAAGCCTCCTCTGAAGGTGTTAATTTAATGTGCATAGCAACCTGAAAGAGGCCGCTAGCAAGTGCTACCATTCTCCCACCCCTCAATACCAAGAGACCTGCAAAGTTTGTCAGTTCACGTTTGACTAACTCATCGTTCTTTAAGTCTTTGCTAAGCGCATCGGTATCGTCTATAGGGAGTACATAAGAAATGATTTTAGACATGGCTTGAAGTCCTGATTCTACCAATCCCCCTGTTACCTGCTTTCCTAAGACTGTCTGGTAGCGATTATAATATTTCTCGACGTCTTTTGCTGAGAGTTTATGTATTTTTCCCAAGTCCATTTCAACACCGAGGAAATCTTTTGTTGTACCCAGAGAGGCGAGAATAGCCAGTGCTTCTCGTTTGTCTTCAACATCACTATCTTTAGGTGTAGCGACCTCAGGTTGTTCCTCTATATAATCTTCAACGTTTGCCATCTTTATTGTATACACTATGATTCTTTTTAAATTAGTGTAGCAGGAATCTCTACATAACTTTGGAATGGATAACGTAAACAGAAGCAGAGTCTAGAATATTTTTCAGTTTTAAGCAGTTCCGCAAACTTTTTACGAGTCTCGACGTCTAAATCTCCTCCATAATCTTCAAACAGTGTTTTGGTGCCGACTTGAGATGGATTATGGTATGCAACCACACAGGCGACGTTGTCACGGAAGGGCTTTGCTATGGATGTTAATTGTTGCGTCAATACCCACACTGATAAACCGGCATGCCTTCCGGAGAATGCTAAATCTATAAACTTGTTCGAGCGTTGCTTTAGATCTTTCGATACAGCACAGTCGTCCAAAATAAGTAGCGTATTTGTACCGGAAAATAGCGTTACACAATCTATTAATAACTCGTTAATCTTATCGCTGTTACTAGCATCCGGCGATAATACCAAAAAACGTTTATCTCCATGTGCAAATCTATGATAGGTCTTATTGTGAGCATAAGTCGGACATATGAGAACAATGTATTCGAACACATTGCGGAACGGACCTCGGAGCTGTTCCGTGAGGAACTTTGTCTTTCCACAATTTGTCGGTCCAGTTATAATACAATGAAAAGGAACTTTATCTCGTAATTCTTCCATACTTTTGTATTATAACAGTAGTTCTTTATAACTAATACATAATTGAACGTAAGTTTGAATTCATGACCTCCATCAGAGCGTCGGCCACTACGAACATGTAGCAGGTAATATTTCCTGTTCCTCCAACTTTTCGTTTCATTTCAAGTTTTACCCCGTCTCGTGTGTTGTTCAAGACTAGACCTCCTCCATGAATACTATTGTCAGGGTGAGTCCTCAAGTCAACCCATAGAGCGAACTTGTTGGTGTAAAAATCCTTTTGCTTGACGCCCTCTCTACCGAAACGTTTCTTTACCGACTCCCAGAGGTCTGACGGTACCATTCCCTTGGAGTAGAGGCGGTTTGGCATGCCGTCAACGTTAATGTTGATTGACATAATACTTGGATTGACAAACTTCTCAGAGTCTCGTGCTCCTACGTCGTAGCTCTCTGTGAACAAGCAAAGCACTCCTGTCATTGACCTCCTCGGTAGATTAATGTGTTCGTTTATAACGCTGTCATTAGGTTTGGAAATGGTGAAGGTTTTGTGGAGAATAACGTTCTCGTAAAAGAATCCTTTACCTACCTGATAAGCAGACATCGCCTCACGAGCTAAGTATTCGCTTGAGATGCAAGCATATTCCAACTCAAGGTTTGTGATTGTGTACATTGGAGTCTTGGTCGTGTCAGAATAAACAACAACATCGGAAACTGAGGCCAGTGTAATCTCAAAGGTCAGCGGATGAGGTAGCGCCTTTGGATAGAAAGCCCCATGTTCGCTGAGAATAGGGTGATCTAGCGGGATATGGTACTTGGTGTTGTGAACTGCAGCAAGAGCCACCTCTTTTGTGTCTTCAGTCGATTTGTCACCTGCGTTCGTCCTGAGCTTCCTCATGTTTTCAGAGGAAATACCCTGTCTTAATCTATCCTCACGATCCTCGGTTGGTAAGTATAAGTCATGGTAGGTTTGAAAGAGATCGTATCTTTGTGTATCCTGTAGTGTTTCTCCGCCAAAAAGAACCTTGAGTCGGGAAACAAGGTTACTACCTACGTTATTTACGAGGGTGTTGTCGGCATGACCTGTTACATTCAAGTCAAATAGGAGAGATACGCTTCCTGGAACAATCACTACATTCTCTGCAAGTTTTGGAATATTTATATAGAGAGTTTCTCCAGGACTAGCAGATGAGGGGTTGAGTGTAATTCGATTCAGCGACGATTCCGCTTTCAAGCCGAAGGGCTCTCGTGGGATCCTGCTTGGGTTAATTTTTTCTGATACAGCTGACATAATTATTTTAAGGAAAGGGGAGATAATCTTTAAATGAGTAACGAAAGCGACCTATCAAAAATATACTACAGTACCAGCGGGTACTGGAAAGGTTATTCAGCTATTCCAAAATTAGCTGAAAAGGCTAAAGTTAGTGAAGCCACCGCTTCGCGGTGGCTTGAGAAACAGGCGCTGTGGCAGATCTATCTACCTGCTCCAAAGTATATTCCAAGACCTCATTGGACTGTGGATAAGCCTAATCAGATTCATCAAGCTGATCTATTGTTTTTACCACATGACACAGTAAGAAGGAGAACTTATAAATACGCATTAGTTGTTGTTGATGTGGCAAGTCGATATAAGGATGCCGAGCCATTAACCTCTAAAGAAAGTAATGAGGTAGCAAAAGCTTTCAGTAAGATATACTCTAGAAAGCTCAAGTGGCCGAAGACATTGATTGTCGATCCTGGTAAAGAATTTATGGGAGAGGTAACAAAGATTATGAAAAAGAAGGATGTTACCATCCAGCGAAGTGAAGCTGGCAACCATAGAGCACAGGCATTTGTCGAACGTGCAAATAGGACACTGGCAGAGAGGTTGTTTAGCCATCAGTATGCACAAGAGATGATTTCCCCACGGGGTGATCGCTCTAGAGTCTGGGTCAAACGTTTGCCAGATATTATTAAAACTCTGAATAGCCAGCCTACACGAATCACAGGTAAAGAGCCTGTGAAGGCTATTCTATTGGAGACTGTGCCTGACAGCCTTGAGGCTGGGGCTCAAAGGTATAAGCGAGTTGTTGGTTTGAGTGAAAAGAGGCTTCCACCTGGGATTAGAGTTAGGTACTTGCTTGCTCCCGGCGAACTTGAGGGAGGTGAACGCAGACGAGCCACAGATCCGGTCTGGAGTTTGGAAGTCTTTGATCTATCACGTAGTGTTGTTTCGGTTGGACAGCCTGTGTTGTATTATCTAGAGGGTGGGCCAAGGAGGTCGTTTGTCCGGGAAGAGCTTCAGGTTGTTCATGAGGATACCGAACTGCCTCCTGATTTTGTTTTGAAATGACCGTGTGCATATGTGTGGATACCATCTTCACAGATGATTCGTTTGTCATCCTCGTGTGATAGGGCGACCTTGTTTACCGTTTCAGTGTAAACATCATGCATATGACTTCTTATCACATTCATTTTCCTCATCTGTGGTTGTTTATTGAATAGGCAATCCTTGTAATCATTGAAGCTTATGGATTTCTTGACGACAGCTTTCTTAACACCCTTGCATTTCTTCTCTTGCTTACCTTCATCCATCTTGTATGAATAGAGCTTTGCACGTAGGCCAACAAATTCTGTATTTTGCCTACCTCCAGCCTCATCCTTGAACATACCGATGACTTTCTTGTTTACACCCACCTCAATACCAGATGGGTGATCCTTTGGAAAGTTGCTTGTGTCAAACATAGATTTAACGTCAGAGCTGATGTCTTTGTAAAAGTCCTCCGTCTCAATCTCATAGGCAAGAGAATCGGTATCTGTGAACAACAACTTTGCATAGTCATCATAATTAGGTTTGATGTAATTATAGTGAAAGTCATACATTAACGTCTTACTCAAGTCTAAGATGGACATGCCTAAGTAAATGGGTTTATTAAAGACGAGGTGTGTTTTCTTCATGTGGAAGGCGGCAAGGTTCTCACAAAAGATGGTCCGATGTTGATAGTTCGGCTTTGATATTAGCTTCTTGGCTTGTTTTTCATTCGTGACCAGACGTATATCTACTCGATTTCTGATGTTTTCCATGGTTTTCCCGAACACAGAGTTGTTCATCAACTTGAAGAAATCTTTCTCAAAATCGTTGGTTGCTTCCACCCTTAGGTTGGTATTCAAGTCGATATAGGGCTTCAACCACGCAGACTCTTCAAATGTGATACCCCTATGGATCTTGGTGACTTTTAGTCCTAGGCTTTCGTAAACTTTCAAGGTCTCGTGGTGAACTACGTACTTTGTTTTGTCGTTGAGGTTTGGGATTAGCTTTTCTACTTTATCGATTGTGATGCTCTCAGGGGCTAATGGATAGTCATTGTGTAGGTTGTGTAGGTGTTTGGGGTATTCCAAGTCAACCTCAAGTATGCAAGCCCTCGCTTTCCACTGCGAAGCGGTAAGCTCCTGTCCAGTCATCCATCTAAATCCATGAGTAGGGAGCGGTTTACTCATTGCCCACCCGTAGAGATTGTTTGCATCAAGATATGTGATATATTTTGAGGGTTGGTTGTGGTCATATTCCCCCATGTATGGGTTGTTGGCTTTACCATATCTGGTAGAGATCATGGAAACACCCCCACGAATACCTTGTTCTACCATAAGTAGCATGTCATAGTCCGTCAGTAACTCTAGTTTTACCTTCGTAATTTTCAAGGCTGCATCCCAGGCCAGTCCAGGTGCTGTGTAGTACCAGGCTGGGTCTAACCCATAGTTTTTGCTGCAAACATCTCTAAAGTTCTCGAAGACGTCAGCTAACAGGAGTACATCTGACATAAGGTATAGGTCGTGGTAGTCCCTCATTGTTTTCATATCAAAGGTTTCCCACACTTTCTTGGCGTGTTGATAGTCGTCATCTGTTATGTCAGTGTCGTTGAGTCTGGAGTAAAACGCTTGCATAGGTGGAAGTTGGGTTGCGTTGAGTTTATCGGAACCATCAAACCAATCGTATGGAAATACACCCTTTCTCAACAATAGCTCTAATTGTTCACCTTCGTAGCATCTTGTGAGGTTTTTGAAAGATTCGTTTGATAGATTATTAACTAAGCTGTCAAGGCTAGATGACATAAATTTAAAAGAATCAATGAATCTTATGTCTCGTTTCACATCAACCTGCTTGCCTTCTTTGTTCTTAAAACTGTCAACTACAATCTGTTTTGTGAAGCTGATGTACTTTTCCTCATTGTTTGGTATACAGTTTATTTTACCCTCTGTTGTACCAAGGTTCTTGATGAATAGATGGCTGTCATATCCAGATAGGTTGTGAAAGATGACTGGGAAGAACTTTGGAATTTTGTAGTTTAAGTTGCATTCGTTATGGGCTGCACCTCTATACTTCCCTGTAATGTGGCAGTGGTCCATTACCTTATCTTCTCCTAATTCACCCTTGCAGATGTGACATTTAGTGGCATATTTATAATATAGTCTATCCTTTGAGGTTAGATCTTTGATCTTCTTAGGGAACTTAAACTTTTTGTAAATGCCCTTAATATCTCTCTCTAGACTTTCTACAAAAATCTGTGGGATATCATCGTCTGGGGAATCAGCTGTGTATTGTACAAGTTTGGGTGGAAATAAGCGGTCGTCAAAGCACTTGATGAGATAGCAGAAGCCTGATGGTTTATGCTTCTGGTATTGCTTGGTGAAGCTTCTTCTTTCATCTGGGGAGCAGGTGTCTATATTCTCCGTGATGCTTTCAAAGTCAGCATAGACGACGAAGGGGACTCGCATCTTTCTGTTGAAATTCTTAAAAGCTAAATGAATGGGGTTACCGTCTTTATCTTTAGGCATTTCAATCTTAACCTCTTCATTTTTGGAGCAGTATTCAGAATGTTTTTCTAATGAGGTACTTGACTGGAATGAGTTTAGACATCTATGACAGAAGTACCTTGTAGATTTGTGTTTGTTAACTTGTGAGGCTAATAACCTCGACATGTTCTTAATCCAGCAGTAGTGATTTGTTTCATCATTTGATAGTAGAAGTAAGTTGATTGTTGGTACACCTAATTTCTTGCTGATTCTCAATGGGTATACATCACTTTCATATCCGTAGACGTTAATCACATATGGGTTTTGCTTTTCGAACTTATCAATCTGTTTTAGTGAAACGGGGAACTCTATTCCTGACCAGTTGAAATTCTCTGAATTTTCTCTCATTTGTTTATTTAGTCGTTCAGGATGAACTTTTTGTTTGTATATAGCAGAGGTTACTGCCCACTTAAAACATTCATGATCGTCTTCATTCTTAACATTTATGATTGCTTTCTTAGATGTCAGCGCTGGCGCTAGTGGAATATATGAGCTTCCAGATAGCGGTTCGAATGGGTCGATATGGATATCAAAGTATTTCACCTGATCGAATTGCCACCCAGAGCCTTGGTTTTGAAATTGGTCAATCAATTCTAGTAGACGATTTGTCATTGTATTGAACAAGTCAGAGAAATCGGTTGACTCTGTTATAGTTTCTACAAAGGTATGAAAGTAACCATAAGTTACATCAATCTCACCTGTGGTTGGGTTCTTTTTTATGAATTTACAGGTAAAGATAAACTTTACTTTGATGGGTTTCTTTTGTTGGTTGATGAGATCCAGAACTTTTAGTTTGATATTAGTCATGAACGTCTTAGGGTCATACCCTTTTCGTCCCTCTATTCTATGGGTTTTTAGATACCCCTTCAACGCTGTTTGTTGTTCTTTTGGAGTGAAGTCTTCAATTCTCTTGTTGAATATAATGTCTACTCTTCTCATTAGATTGCGGACTCGATGATTGATAGTCTTTTTGATAGGTTTGGGCACGTAAGATAAAATCCAATCTGCAAACTTGTTAATCTCTTTATTGACTGACTTGGTAACTCTGCTTGCAAAATGCTTGAGTGATGGAACAAGGGAATTTCGAGCTAGAGGCTTGGAAGGTTTGAGAATGGGGACATTAATCTCAGGAATCGGTTCATAGAGGACTGATAGGGAGGCTTCCAGCGCTTCGATGAGTTCGGCTTTGCACATTCGAGAATATCCATGGATACGTCGAACTTTAGCGAGGGCTTTCAACTCTTTCACTGTTTGGTTGTTCATTTTGAGATGCATATATTAGATTAAATTTCTTTAACCCATTTTGTTAGGTGTGTCTGCGGCTGTGTCCACTCCTGAAATGGGAGTGGACTGAATATCATCAATGATTTAAGGAAATAACCTTCATACAAAATAGGGTTGTCGAACGAAACTACCACCATATGCTTCTATTAGCTCTTGATGATCTGGTCGTTCAGGACAAGAACCTTCGTGAATAATTTCTCCACAGAGTGTACAGTCTAAGTTTTTAATCATATTATAACACCTATCGCAAAGCTCTTGTTAACCTTCATGACGCATACCACACTCTATGCAACCTGGAAAGTGATACTCTCGCCTCCTGGTCCACTTTGCTCTTTTATAGGAGCCAAAATAGGTTACATCATAGCTAAAATCTGGGTCGTGGATCTCCCAATAAAGTTCACCAGCGAGATAATCACAAATCTCATCGTCATCTCCTTCTTCATGACAACGGGTACATCTCTCGCAAAACGGTATATAATTGCTATCTATTAGTAGTTCCTCTGCAGATATTCTCTCTATTTCTCCTAAGGCAGCATCCTCATCGATTCTATAGAGATCAACATCATACCTCGTAGACATCTTTTCAAGGTCTTCTTGAGTGAGCTTTTCGCTCTTCAACTCAGCTCGACACACTGGACATACTGTATTGCGCAGCTCCTTAACACAATTGATGTGAGAGACATGTCTACATTCGAGACCAGCGTCGTCTTCGATTTCGACAGGTTCAAAGCAGATTGAACAATCAACGTTTGAAATTGTTTGGTGTTCCATTTTGAGATGTATATATTAGATTTAATTTCTTTAACCCATTTTTTGTGAGTATTAACCAAGGATTTAATGTGGATTAACGTTAAATTTACACAACGCACGGATTTGACGTGGATTTGTGGCCGCCACAAAGCGGTACTCCGAGGGGTGATACCCTGCACAGCCCCGCAATCTAGGGATTGCGGGGATGGTTCTTTAAGGGCCTTGAAATGTCCCATAAATTGACGTTAATGCACTACTAATTGCCGTTATTGACCCGCTGCGGATCCGGTTTTGTCCCAGAACCCGCCTAATGCTACTACTTC